>JAGDQP010004795.1:18580-82607 GCA_022664845.1 Lepisma saccharinum
TCACCCCTTCTTCCCCCATGGCACCCTTAACAATATCAAGTATAGCAGCCCTCTTTAAACTTGGAAACATAACTTTAACATCCAAACTAAATAAAATACACTCATTTTCAATTACAACTTTACTTGTGTAGTCAATTACCTCTCTATAATCTTTCACTGCCAATGTTTCTTGTCTGTCTGTCACCCACTCTAACACTGTTTTCAATTCACTTTCCAATGGTTCAAAATAATTGTTCTTACAATCCATCACTGGTCTTAACTTCACTTCCTTTTTGTCTATTTTTGTAACCTTTTAACACCGGCACTCTTCCATCTTCATTTAACCACTTCTTTAGCTACTTCTTACTTACTTCCTTTATCTCTTGTATGATCTCTTCTTTCTTCTTATCCACTAACTCGTACTGACCATCGACTAACTCCTTAACCTTGTCATCATACCACACTTTATCCATGACCACTGTTGCCCCTCCTTTATCAGCTCTCTCTATCACTATGTCCTTCCTTTTCTTAATTCTCTCGTAACCTCTTCTTTCTTCTTTCATTAAATTCGTAGTTCTGTGAACTTCCTTCTTTACCAACGACATCGCCTTCCTTCTCAATCTATCTCTGTTTTCTTCCTCTTTAACCTCCATCAACACCTCCTCTATAGAATACACCATGTCATCAACTCTTATATCCCTGTTTTTCACTTTAAACTTACAACCTAAAGAAAGAAAACTCTTCTCTTCTTCTGACACTTGTATGTCCCCTATCACCACTACTCTTTCTTTCTTCTTCTTATCACTCAACCCCAATGCCATTAGTTTCTTTCCAAGCCTCTGTTCTACTTTACTACTGAAAGACACTTCCCATTGTCCCAAATATTTCACTAACCAGTCTTTCACAAATATCGATGCTAAATCTAAACATTTTACTTGTAATATCTGTGTGAATTTCTTACTCACGTTAAGCCTCTTCTTCAAACCAACTGCCATACTCCTCACGTTTTCCATTTCTGCCCTCCTTATAAGCGTCCTTAATCTAGCTGATTGTCCCTCTATTCTCTTCATCTGGATTCTCATGCTTCTGGGTACAATTTTCTCTTCCCTACATGTAAAAGTTTTTAAGGAACAGCTATATGAGAATGGGTATAGTAAAAGGGATATCTTAAAGGCATCTGTGGTTCCTAGGGGAAGAGAAGGAGAGGAGGAAGGAAAAGAGGTGGTATGGAAAGGCATTATAGGGTTAGGAGAGGACACAGAGATTATTAAAAAGATGTTAAGAAAGCAGGGTGTAAGAGTGTACAGAAAAGGTAGTAGAAAGTTGTTGGATTTGGTCAGAAGTAAAGGAAAGGATATAGGGAAGAAGGAGCAGAAAGGTGTCATTTATTGTATTAACTGTGAGGATTGTGATATGAAGTATATTGGAGAGACGGGTAAATTGTTGAAAGAAAGAATTAAACAACATAAAAGCGATGTGAAATATGGTAGAGAGTGTAATGCTATATTCAACCATGTAAAAGAAAAAGAACATAATGTGGACTGGGAAAAAGTGATTGTGTTAGAGCATGAAGATAGTATGTGGACTAGAAAATGGAAGGAGGCCTGGTGGATAGAAAAAGAAGAAGATAAGAACTTAATGAACTGGACCAAAGGTTTTAGCATTAATAAAGAATGGAAGATTATTATTGACAAACACAGAGATATGTATGTTAATTGAGGTGTTAGGGGGCTCTAAGTTTGCTTCATGTTGATTCTCTTTTTGTTAACATGAGATGTTTTATGGCGTCTCTGATTGTTCCAGCCAATGGGGAGGCTGCTTGATCGGGCATCCCTGATTGGCTGCTTGTTTCGGCCAATGAATGAGCAGGTAGATTATTTTGCTTGTATTTATATGTGTGTAATTTTTTGTACAGACAGTGTATGTGTGATGAGTATCTTTGCCAGAAGGTCGAAACGTTACATGTAATTTAATTTTTTACTAATAATATAGTCTTGTTCAGCAGTTCAGTGTTTTTTGAAAATAAATAAATATTCAGAATGCAATTTAAATAATGCGAGAAAAAAACAAATGCTCCTTAAATCCTTACTTTATAACAACTCCACAAACTAAAATACTAGTTGTCTTCTTTAATTTAATTATATATAGTTACATACATACAATATTCTCTTACCTATAAGAAGCATCTGAACGAAATAAAAGTTATACATTTTCAAAACAGAATTAGGTTGCCTCGTAGAATTGTTTGATTCATTCAGTAAGTCTGAGAATTGTCAGTACCACATTTATTGCTTTTAACAAGATGACACAACCTATTCTAATAATAATAAAAATCATTTGAGCAACTTATTCGGATTTCCTCCTGTCATTTCGATCTCTCCCTGCGCCGATGTCCTGCCTTTCCCGGTTTTCATGAGACCAAAATACAAACGCAGCGTAGGCATTGTTTGAATGTAAAATAGAAGTGCATTTCCATCGTGAAAAAAATGATACTATATAATACCTTAGTGAAGTTTAAGCATAATACTATCACTGAAAATTGTTTCTGTAGATTACTTATTCTCACACATTCAACGTTGAATCAGCGTTTAATTAACGTTGTGTTTTCCACCACTTTAGAAGGTTTCAGAGCACAATTTAATTTTAACGTTTGATAAACATTTAATACTGGTCATTTTTTAAACGTTTATTAAATTACGTTGATAAAACGTATATTTCAACGTCATCAAATACAAGTTGTTAAAATTCAACGTTTATAAAACGTTATTCAAGCATTCAACATTGTGTGGTTTATTTCATCACTCGTTAGTCTCGTTGCTGTAATAAAGGGTCTTTCAAGTAGGCCTATGACTTCAGCACATTCTTTACTCGTTTTAGATCCCCTTGCCCCTTGTAAGCGAATTTGAGCACATCTCCTATCTCTAACAGATGGAAGATCATCATATAAACAAACCTTGAACCTCTCGGTGCTAACGTAATACTGAATGACCCGTAAGAGTAATCATACCCAAAACACAAGACCATACTAACGAAAGCCAAGCGTTACGTTTCGTGAAAATTTCCATTTCGAGTTCTGCATTAATCTCATTTGCACGATAATAATCAAAGATTATATACCCTTTGTCAAAAAATAGTTGTAGTTTTTAAGTGTGTGTTTTTATTATTAAGTTTCTTGTTATAATATTTTGTGCATTTGGCAAGACTGTGGAATATGGCGATTTGCGAATTGCGAAAGAGGTGTGAATTTGTAAGATTTAATAGAGAATAAATCGACATTCATTGATTGTTACAATTGATTATTTTAAATTTCTAATCAATAAAGGTAACTAAAAAGGATGGTGATTATGGTTGAACTAAAATATATAGAAACAGATTATGGTTGATATGTGTTCAGGTAAAAATAGGTTGGTTTTCACATACTTCGCGATGTTCGAGTTTAGTTGCAGTATTTCGTTTCATCAATGATCTGAAACTGGGTGAAGTAAGATTTCGTACAGAGTTTGTTCTTTTGTGGCATTGCATTTTTCGTGTAGATAGGACAACTGAGCGTTATTCATAGTTTGATACTCTCAACTTAGGCGCTACGACCTCAATCGCGTTTTACTTGTAGGGTAAGTGTACCAGTAATGGGCCACTTGCTGTGAATGAGCTTCAAATAAGCTTAAAAAAGCAGATTTAGTCTGCAGTTCCGTAGTTGCTGGTCATTCGAACATCTTGTTTATATTGCTTTGTTCAAGACTCGGTTGCACTTGCGAAGCTGGTGGTCACTTTTTGCAAAATTTCAGGAGGAATAACGGATGAATTTCACTTTATGGCACGCAGCCATTTATATGTTCTTTTACAGTTGTTACCTTGTCAATAATAATCTCACACATTTCCGTAACATGTAACGACGGCTAGCAATCTAAAAAGTGAAACAAAGACACTTGTGTCATTATTTCGAAAGATTCGAACAAATTTTGTTCATGTTCATACACACTCGACTCTTTCTACGCAGAAACATGGCTGCTGCAGATGAATACTAATGGCGACAAATTCGCACTAGATTACATTAAGATAAAAACATCACGGCTCATATTTATTATTAATATATTTTTCGGACCGTGAGTTAGAAAAATGAGATTAGTTTATTTTCATTATACGCGATGCAAACCGTGTGCATGATGTCACCCTGTACCCACGTCGTCATCGCTGACGAAGGAAAGAAATTCTACCGCATTATTGCTTTCTCTCCCTCTGTGTCATGTCACACCTTTTCGACAGTAACAATACCTTTAATCCACACCCTTCCCTCAACTTGAAAATATTACTGGAAGTATTCATCGGCAGCAGTTATGTATGTGTTGAACACGTCGATTGTGTATCTTTTGAAATGATAATGACACAAGTGTTTTTTGTTCCACTTATTGGATTGCTGGCCGTTGTTACGTGCCTATGGAAATGTGTGATTGTTATTGACAAGGTAATGAGTGTAAGAGAGCATATAAATGGCTAGGTAAAGTAAAGTTTATTCCTTTTGTAAATTTTGCAAAAAAAAATGGCAACCATCTTCGGAACTCTTTCTCTATCCCCCCCTCCCCATCGCCACTGTTGTGATTCTGAAGTTGATAAAATCCCCTTTAGTTTCACTAAATGCTGAGCTCTCCTTATTATATACTCTGATACTTCAAACTCTCTTGTTATTGTTTGTCTCGACCAAGATTCTGGGGCCAGGGTTAAAATTCTGATTTGTCCCCTTTTACTTTTTGTAATTTTCAGTTTGTATTTGCATCCATAAGGTAATCTAAGTCTGCAGCCTTATTTGCCAGAGTACGAGCTGCTGCAGCTTCTGTATCTGAGGAGTCTGATTCTAAATCTATCTCCTGTATCTGTAAACCACGTGCAACCTTTGATTTATATTTACCTATGCAACGGTGTCTTCAGTATGTTGGAAGGTCACCATTCAAGCTTTGATAACAATTTTGAGTACTTTTATATTGATGTAGAAGAAGAAACATTCACAGTCGAACCTGCAGACCATATGGCGTGCCCCTGTTCCACCCCTCGTCGCCATCGGGCGTGTTACGACCATATATGTAAATGTCAAGCAGGTGAAGGGAAATATTTATTTACGATAAAACTAAACTTTAAGGAGGAAGGTAATTTTATTATGGTCATGGAGTCTCGATTATTCCAGGAGCTGCTAAGAGTAGCAGACCAATTATTTGAGTACGTCACTGTAAACCAAAGACAAGATCTTACGTACAGTAGAAATACAAATAATAGCGACAAGCTCATAAAGAAAGTTGAAAACAAGAAAAGGAATAAAAAGAAACGTTAGAAATGATAGAAATATAAAATTAGAATCATTCTGAAGAAAGAATGGAATGATTTCCTTTAAAAACAAAGAAGTTGTTCACTTTACTGAATACCATAAGTTAGTGCTGCCATATATTGACCACAAATGAAAACTTTTATTATATTGTTCTTGTCCTGTAGTTTGATATGGCCGATGCTGTATTAAATCATTTTAATTATTTAGAAATATATAACTGAATTAATATTAATAAGTGAAAAACAATAAATCAATGAACGATGTACAGAGACTGCCACACCTTTCACTTCCTTAAGTTTTCGTTTTGCGTGCTTAACTTTACAACCAATGGAAAGAGATTGTAACTTAACAGGTGAGATACCAATCTGTACGAACGTGAATCTAAAGTCTCTTGTTCTAAAAGTTATTTAATGTGTCATTTCCTTCCTTTTTTCTAGTGTTAGTAATAAGCAGTAAGATGACTGCCTGTTATCACTCTATTGGGTCATCCCATGATTGACTACTATCACTCTTTACAGGCTCATTTTCATTTATATCTAATTTTCTGCAATTGCAACATATTTTTTCTCCAGGGGTTAAGGATCAGTTCTACAATCGACGGCTACGCTTCTGGCCAGGGCTAAGTTGAGGCCAGTTCATATTTTGGCCAATGAGAGTACGCAAAATGAGACTTGGTCTCAACTTGGCCCTGGCCAGAAGTTTAGCCGTCGATTGTAGAACTGATCCTAAGTCAGTTCCTTTTATACTTTTGACCGTTTGCGCGTAGTGCAGGGAAATTGTTCTTAAACCTGGTTTAATAACCTTTTTGTGGATCACAGTACTTGTTTTTGGTAACTCAAAATATTCATTAAGGTAATGGTGCAAACATACATTTGAATAGGGTACCATGTGCTTCGTGTTCTTAATGTCAACACTTCTTGATCATCACCGTTAAGATTTGAAACTGACAACATGTCTGTTTTGTTGTTGTAAGTAGTAATATGACAGTCAGGATGACTCTCGATATGACAGTCAATCACTCCCGCACTCCACTGTGTTTTTGATTGTTGCAATTCGTTACCTCTTTTGTTACTCATTATTTAGTAATGATTTGAAACAAAATTAATATATATATATATTTAATACTTTGCAGTATAGGATCTATTAAATTTATCCTTTGTAGAGGTAACCAGTCCACTTAAAACCGCCAAAAATCACACTTTGGAAATAAATACTTGTCCACATTGCTACTACACTACACACATCATTGCCTCTCTCGACAGTTGTTACCACTACAGTGTCACAGAAACAACTCAGCTCACAGTGCTGCAAGCCTGAGGCACTGAAGCCATTTCTGTTTAGGTAGGTAGATTTTAGGTTGACCTGTATATACCCAGTGCTGCTGTCAAGTCACTTTTAGGCCTGCTCTTCAATGTCTCTTCTTTCACTAACAAGCGTTAAACCTGAAATAAATTGATTTCAAACTTCATTTTTTATTGCGTATTTTGTTTTTAACGATTCACAAATAACGTCAAGATAAGCAACTAAATCAATAAATGTATATATGATTGTCTGTATTTCACTTCCTTCAGATATCACTTTGTGTTGTATTCTTCTGTAAACTATTTACAATGATAGTAAAAAAAATTGTTTTACCAGAATATTTGCTCAGTTGACATGCATTATAAGAACAATTTCACGTGAAATTATAGTTGAATTTCAGAGTGAACGTACATAATGAAAACATAAAATAGCCATTGGTTTTCTTTTACATTATTAAAGTACAATAATCCTCTTTCTAAAAAAGTTATGGTTATTTAAGTGAAAGCCTACACGAACTTAAAAATTACACAAGTTCAAATTTTAAAGTGGAATAACATGGGTTTACATGTCTCCAATGTTGATTTCAACCTCATTTTTGGATTCCTTGTATAATTTAAAATAATTATTTTGATTTTCATATTTTTTTTAGCAAGTAATATCCATTCATTTAACGTTTTCAGTGAGACCTGCCGGTTTTTCCTGTGGTATTGACTGGTCTGTCCTCTAAAAGTAGTAATTTTTAAAGATCTCTCTCTCTCTCTCTCTCTCTCTCTCTCTCTCTCTCTCTTGTCCAGAGATGCTGTAACAAAATTTTCATGGTAATCTGAGGTAGTGGGGTGTAAAATAGCACTTTGACTGGATGATTTGATATGGAATATCTCGTAATCTAAGATGTAAGTCCTGCTGTTAACGATCAACTAACCACAGAGGTTGAAACGCTAGTGTGTCAAACTAGTCAAGATTGACATTCCGTCAGACACCTATCAAGAATCAGTGTAGAACGTTTCATCAAAGTCTGAAACTATGGGTGACATTTCCCCAATTTTCTGCCAGATATGCATAGAATGACCGAACAGTTTGGTACGTCCGCTTATTGTCCTTTAACACTGACCAAACTTTTGCAAACATCTATGACTTACAAATACGCACCAAATCTAATCAAAGTTCGACAATTGATGAGCAATTCTTTTTAACAGAGAAAAATTTGCTGTGATTATACATTTTTATCGGTACGTTATTGGAATAAGCAAAATTTATTAACTTATTCAGCGGTCTAAAAGCCTTCTCAGACATTTTGGTTACTGGCACACATTGTTGTTACTTGTGATACGTTTTAACTGGCTTTTTCTAGTTGATGTGTTTTGTTTTTCAGGAATATGTTACAATGGAACATTCCTATGGTCTTGAAGATACGATAGCTCTTTCGCAGGCAGAAGGTATACTTCTAACAACAATAACTACAACCAATCCAGTGAACATAAAATCGGTAGATGACAAGCTGCTTGAACACAGATCAGAAACTTCTGCATCTTTGAATGAGGTAAATGTTTTATATCTGTGTCTAATGCAGTGACTGTTCTACATTTATTTCTGTTTTTGTGGACAAATTGACTTTCATATGGTTGTCGCCATTTAGATTTTCCAACTGTGTAAAAGAGGTCTGCCTAAACACGTTGCTCAAGGACTGGTGTCGAAATATGGGCTAATTGTCAAAATATTTTGCTCAGTCCAATCGAATTTTTTCAGGTGATAACAAGGCAGACTTAGATTACACTAGAACTACCCAAAGGAGGGGTTACTGGAAATTACATGTATCTTTTTGTATATACTTGTAAGATATAACAAGTAGGGTGGAGTGAGGTAAGAGCGACCTTTCTCTCTAGTTTTAGAAGTAGTCAAAGTTAAAACCGCCACATAGAAAAAGCACATTGTTTGGTTCAAAACCTACTACAGTAGGCGCTATTTAATCCGGCATTCTTCGGTCCGGCACCGATCGAGCCGCTCGCGTTCTGATTTTTTCGGATGAATTCAGTCATTTGTTGACCTTTTTTAAATACTTTTTTTTTTAAAACAGTGACGCTTATGTGTATTTTTTTCTTTCGATAGTGCATCTTATTACATGTACAACTTGTTTTAAATATCATTGCACTGGACTGTATTATTATTATTTTTGTATTCCCGTTAAAACTATATTGACGCTCGCTCATACTCTACTAAATATATATCTAGGGGTACAAAGAAACGTTAGTTGAACGTGTAGGATTGCTACTTTACTCAAGTTTAAAGTTGGCCAGAGTGTACAGATATAGCTGTAGATGGGTCAGTCCATGTCCCATCATCACTTAAATTATAAATATCGTCACCCTGGAACCAGAAGGTATTATGTCTACTTTTGGTAAAATGGAGTTAACACTGCAGTCAAAGACGTACTGAAGGGCATCATCCCCAAAAATTTTATTTCACAAAACGACCTCCAAGTGGCTAGAAATGTAATGAATTTATGCTTTCTTTAAATGGAACTTCAAATTTTAAAACTGGTTTTTCTCAAAAGTAGCTAAAGTGAGCATAGTTCCTGCTGGTTCCAAGGTGACGATATTTTTTAATGTGATACTTCAGTCAAAAATAAAATGACTATATATTTTTATTTTTTATGTGGGTAGGGTGGGAGGTTGGAAATACAGCTTGTTGAACGTAATGGTGTTAATTTTTGGGACGCAAAATAAAAAGAAAATCAATTTGAGAAGCTTTTTTTTAATTAGACATTAATGTGTTGTATTAGAAACAAGCAGTATTTCGAATACAATGCAGTTGTGGTATGTAAAATAAATTCCGAGACTTGCGAAAGAGTCCCGAATTTGTCACAATCGGATTTTTTTGGGTCCCTATTTAATACATAGTTTTACACTACTTTAGTATTTCCTTGAAGACCAGTCAAGGTAATTTTCTCGAATTTTTTTCCCGAGTACGTATGGCTAATAGTTTTCGGGTAATATTGATGAGAATTAGGAGACTTTTAAAAATCTGAATGTTTCATATGGTTTGTAACCCTAAGGATCCTAATACTTCACGGTTTTTTCATGTTTGCGTAGGTTTTTATCCATCATTAATGTAGTTAGAATATCTCACTTGCCATTCTTTTACAGTGTAACACTTATTGTTCATTTTATTTTTTAAAATGTTGCATCTTTAGAGCTAAGCTATTTTCATTCTTCCAAAAGCATTTTTCTTCTCAAAGTGTACCCTATACGTTCTTATCCACCTCACCATTCAGTTATTTACATGACCTGTCAAGGGGTAAGGTTGCCCGTGCCCCACTTTGCTGGGGAAGGGCGACCTACATGTATTTACGGATTTTCGTATGAAGTTATAGTCATATGAGACTCATGTTTTGCTCCGTTACAGCCAAATATATCCTTATTATGTGTACTAATTTTGGTTTCCTTATGTGCGTATTTCCTTTTCGTAGTGATTTTCCTTGGGAATAGTAAATCATACTAATTGAAGAGTAATGGTATAGTACGTTCCGTCCTTGCCTTACTGAACTCTGATGAAGATCGAAAATGTTTACCTGTTTCTTTCCGACAGTACAGTATTTTTATGTGGTAATTCAGTGTGTTCAGAAAGTAACGCAGTCTTGTGGAAAAACGTATTTGTTTTGTAAAAGTTTTTGCCTTGATGTTGCGCATCACACACTAATTTTCCGAGACTGAAGAGGCAGCACATGAGGAATTGTTAGTTTAATCTAGGATTCACTTCATCAGTACCAAATATTAGGCTTCTCAAGTAGTCGCGTAACTTCTTCTCCTGATGTAACGCTCCACAATGAATATTCTCTGCACCATGGTTTCTCGGTAGCCATTTTATGTTTCTTTTTATCTGACTGGAAAGAGGAATAAAATATTTCTTTGTAAGATGTCTATTCTGTGTGAAACAGTTTCACACTGTTGCTCTGTGTACTCTTGCGTAAATTGTTTCTACAATTTAATATCAAACAGTTTGTTGTTCAAATGCCAGTGACATTAGGATAATATACAAGGTTTGACAATAAAATTTCAGAATCTGGAAAACTGTGGTCATGATTATTCAAAGTAATCCCCCTCGTTCTCGATGCACAATTTTCATCGCTCCCCCAGATACTGAAAACTATTAAAGTTCGTAATACTTTTAAGTTTGACTGCAACTTAAAAAAAAAAATAAAAAAAAAAAAAATTGCATGATGTCTTGTAGTTTCAATGTCAGTTCCAGTTTCAGGGAACAGAAAGAAATCGGCCGGAGCCAAGTCCGGGGAGTGGGGTGGATTCGTGAGCGTGAGAACACCACACTTGGCTAAAGTTGTGTCACAGATAATGCTGAGTGTGCCAGTGCATTGTCATCCACGTGGAACCAGATGCCACGTTCCCGCAGGTGTGGCCTCACAGGATGAATCCCCTTGAAGGCGATCGAGAACTTCCAGATAGAATGTCATACCTTATGAGTGATACCGCTGCTATCGAAAAAAAACGTGATGAGTACAACCTTGATTTTCGACTTCGTGGCAGTTGCTGAACTTTGTGTCTCCATTCCATACTTTGTCTCATTGATGATAGGTCGTACTGAAAACACTAAGTTTCATCGCCTTCTACAATGCGATCCAGCATCGGTGGGTCCGACTCCATGGCCTCAGTGAACGCTTTGCAGTTGTAGACTCTTTTAAGCTTTCTGTTTGTCCGTCAAACTGCGCGACACAAATCTTGCTTAAATCTTGTGTTCCTTGAAAATCTTCCGGCTTGTTTCACGGTAGATATGCAGATGATCTGCCTGCATCATCTGGATAGTCTTACAACCATCTGACGGCACCAGTTCACTAACTTTCTGCAGTTTTCTCAGAACGGCTGGTTGACGGTCGTCTCCAACGGTTTCCCTTCCCTAGCGAAGTCGAGCATGCCATTCCAAAACACGACCCTGAAATAGGGTAGTCTTTTTAACTTTTGATCATTGACGTAAATTTTCGTTAATTTCTCACCGATTCTTAATAATACCAAGTTATTTCTATGCAGTTTGGAACAAATTTCAGTTTTCAGGTGGGAATATATTGATTTTTTAAAAAAGAAGTATTAAAAGGTAGATTAAAAAAGTGATACAGTAGAGCGCCGATTATCCGAACGTCAGTCATCAGAAACGTCAAATATCCGAACTTGTTAATTTAAATATAGTAAGGTAAACGCACCAGTAATGGGCACTTTAAGGACACTTTTCACCGTTATAATTTTTAACTCAAATACAGTTTAAATGTATTGATCAAAGGAGAATGTTACACGTTCTCCATGCTTTCTTGTAGTGATTTCTACCCATTACTTTCATCAACATACACTATTTGAGAGGAAATCACTTATCTTTGTACTAGTGATGGACATGGAAAGACCTGGATGTTCCAGTAATGGACATACTGTATAACTCAAAATAATTAAAATAATCATTGCTGATGTCTCGAATGTAAGTAGTAAACACGATTGTATGTTTAATGCTGTTCTTCCATTATTGATTGTTTCATGGAATTACACTGAGTGATTATTCCTGGGTTCGAAAACAGCTATCGACCATCCTTACTGAGGTTTTAACGTTTTTTTTACCTCAGTCATAACAGCCCTAATGGCACCTTCAGCTTAGACCTGTCAGACTCCTTCCCGCTTCCTTTCCTCTACCCTACCGCGGCCTGAACATTGTGGCCATAAAAATGAAAATTCTAACTTGCCATGAATAGTGTCCAATATTAAAACAAATAATTTCATTAATGGGCATTCCCGCGTCCATCATTGAAAAAATATGGAACCAAGAAATTTCCTGGCAAACTTGTGGTCATGAAGAGTAAATAATCTTTCCCAAGTTGAAATAAAACAACTAGCAGAATTATGATTTCGCCCTCGGAGTTGCGGCGAGTTTTACGCGCTCATTTTCTGCGCGCGTGTTCATGAGTTCAATTTCTCGTGAGAGCTGTTGAGCGGAGTGGTTCAGAATTCACTTTACCAAAACTGTATGTCTCGTCCTTAGAAGCTCATCAGCTCGCTTAGGATGTTAATAACAACTCAATCAATCAAGGATTCTGATTTCAACTCAGTAATGAATAGTGAGCGTCCGTAATTGGACAAAACTGGCTTTCCCGTACCGGTAGTGGACACCCCTTTTTTGTATTTTTTATATAACACATCCAAGTTTAAATTGGTTTGGTCATTTAAATACTCGAAACCAAGACATTTCGTAGTGGATAATAGTGCAGAACAACAAAAGTAATCGTTATTGTAATTTCATGAATAAAAAACGAAAGCTCTCGCCTTAATCACTTGCTTAACAGGATGTATGGAAGAGCAGATGCAGTCATGGACCTAACTTCAACATCATGTCAGAGATATCAGATGAAACAAATGACGAGCAAATAATATTCAGTGGGATCCCACATACTATATTAAATTTTCCCATGTAGGTGAAATGATTAGGGAAAACGTATTTTACATTTTTTCTCTTCAAGTGTCCATTACTGGTGCGTTTACCTTAATGTAAAATTGGAAATTTAAACAATGAGAAAAGAGAAAATTAAACAATGAGTGATTTCAGTGCTTTTGGTGGAAAATTTCTTTTTACGAAATTGACAACACTGACGCGAACAAATGTTTCAGTTTAGAAAAGATGTTGGAAGTGCCGTGTGGTGTTCTGTTCTGTGCGTTGTACGCTACGAGGCATGGCATCTTCGAATAAGTGAAATTGCAGTGTGCTAACATTTCGAAACATTGTATTGAGTATTGTATTTTGTGTATACTGTATTGCGTTATAATGGTATCATTATCTTACGGAAATCTTTACTCACTCTGTGGCTTCCAGGATCTATTATCCGAGCAATCGAATATACGAACTATAGGTGGTCCCAATGAATTCGGATAACTGATGTTGTACTGTATATATCAAAACTCTGCTCAAACTTGAATGGGAGATAGGGGACCAAGAGAAAACGTTTACGACTATGAGTGTATCCTCTGACGTGTGCAGTATGTTAAATCAGGCAGTCTTGATGGTTAGGCGACGGAAATCTTTCAAAATCTACAGCACTCATTGCTTCTATGATATAATGCGTGGATTGCTGTTATTTATTATTTTTTTAATGTGTTGTTCACTATTGTTTTCGTTCGTTTCGATTTGTGTAATTTTCCCTATCTCCTTTTTAGTCAATCCAAGGTCGCCAAATAGCTCCCTCTGGCACCGAAAGTTGCCGTTTGAGGACACGTGCATAGGCGAAAGAGGTTTGTCGTGGTGCTTCCTATCTGTATTAAAACTTGTACAGAGAGCTTTGATACAACGTGCGTGATGTCGAATTCTAATAATAAAAAATGTTGTAATAATAAGAGGGCGAGTAATACTACGGGAATAATATTCTGTAATAATATTTTCTTTCTCTCAGGGTAATATGATTTAGAATAAGAGCGCAGTGAAATGTCCATAATTTAATAAAACCCAATACGTACAAATTTATGTTTGTATGAACACTGTTTCTTTTTAGTTTCACTTACCAGTTCTTTCTTTGAAACAGCTGTTAAAATTACATTTAATTACAATTTTATAATGATATCTGATATTTTAATAATTATTAACGAACAATTTATTGTATTTTTTTAATTATTTTTTTTTTGATACTTACACATATATTTGATTTTGTGTGTTGCATAATTTGAATATTAATTTCACCATATTTGAATAAGTGCTTAAACATTTTTCTAAGTAAAAGATATTTAAGGTAACATATATAAGTTATTTCATACCTAAATAAATATATTGCAGCAGCAACCACATGTGAGAACCAAGGTCATACGTCAGAAAGTCGCAACATATTGGCAAAATATTTAATTTGTGTAAAGAATATTTTAACTTTTAAAATTACCGCCTATCTTGGGAACAACACCATCTGTTGTGTATTCGTTTTCTTAGCAGATATGTTTGTCCACTACAGAACCAACAGTTCCAAGAAATGGACATAAACATATAATCAAGCAGTATACATAAATAATATAAATATACGCAATCAATATACATATACATAAACATATATAAACAAATATCAATGTGCAGCCTTTAATCCGGCGCTGCAGTGGGACCGCTCCAATCACGAATTCAGAAAAGACCGTTCAGAGGACAATCTTCCTCTCGAATCGTTCATCTGAAGTTCCAGCTGAACGTATCTGCAGATGTTACCAAAGTTCATTTTGCACATCAGGATTTAAATCCTTTCTACAAACAAATAATAATAATACAAACAAATTACAGAAACACAACCAAAAATTATAATGTTGTTAGTATTAATGTTTATGGGTGATTGTTTTTTATTTAATTAAGTTACAGTTCGTTGTTAGAAGTACGAAGGAAGAACAAAACTAGAAAGTAGATGTCTTCCGGTGTACGCTGTTGAATAAAGAAATTCTGTATGTTTGTTAATTATATATTAATACTAACTTGTCTCCATTTTATTTCCACAGGTTGTTGCAGCTCACTGCTTAATATGCAACATTCATCTAACGACAAATGCAGAGGGAAGTTGTAACGTCTTTACGAGGATGAAGGCTATAAGAAACGTGGAGGAGTCACGAGTATCAGTGTTTGAAAAAATGGGCCAAATTTTAAATCGATCTTTGTGCTCGATTCGTTTACATAGTGAAGTAATTTGCAGCAAGTGTTTCAGTTTAGTTGTGGATTATGATACTCTTGAATATAAGTTGGAACTAATCCGAGATGATATTATTCTAAAATTTGATGAAACAGCGTATCACCATCAACCTGAAGCAAAAGTCGACAACCAGAACCAGCCGCCTAACTATGAAGAAAACAATAAGGAGAATTCCGGAAGTCAAACGGAGAATAATAACGTTGTGGTTTTGATTAACAGTAACGGAGAGACTAAAGTAATAACGAGTAAAAATAACCCTGTTAGTGATAATAGTAATGGTGTGGGGAAAGTGAAGGTAAAAAAGAAGAAGAAGGTGACTAAGAGTGTGAATAAGCGCTATTCGTGTCCGATGTGTGGGAAAAACTTCCGGGCGTTCAGCCACCGAGTGGAGCACATGCTGATCCATATTGGGGAGAAGCCCTTTGTTTGTGAGGAGTGTAAGCGCGCGTTCCGTACGCGCAGTGCTCTGAAGATTCATTGGATGAAGCACACGGGGGAGCGCCCCTATTTGTGTAAGTGCGGTAAGTCCTTCACGGACAAGTACTACTACGAGGAACACTCCCGCATCCATACAGGCGAACGCCCCTACAGCTGCAGCTTCTGTTCCCGGAGCTTCGCCCGGAAGAAGGACATGACAGTACATATGAAGACCCATACGGGCGATAAGCCCCATAAGTGTTCCGCGTGTCCCAAATCCTTCGCTGTGAAGTCCCGCCTCGACCGCCATTTGAGGATCCACACCGGAATCAAACCCCACACCTGCCAGTATTGCAGTAAACAGTTCTCCCGGAAAGACGACTACCAAGTGCACGTCCGCGTACACACCGGCGAGAAACCGTTCCACTGTGGATTCTGTAACCGTTCCTTCGCCAACCAATCCAATTGTCTTGCGCATGTGCGCACGCACACCGGAACTAAACCGTACAAATGTTCTGCCTGTGATTTGGGATTTGACCGAAAATCAAAGGTTGAGCAACACATCGTCGAAGCTCATAAAATTCAGGCGGTTCATGAAATTCAGTTTGTTCAAGAAGCCACACTACCAACACATCAAATCAACACCACCACCACTACTCATGATTGTGGTTCTCAAAATCTTGAAATTCACGCCCAATTTCCCGACGTTTCGGCTGCTGAATCTTCCCAGACACCCACTAATGATTCTGAAGCATCTATTTTAAGTACTTCTGGAGTAACATTATCTGAATTACATACTCTTCCAGTTCAAAGTATTCAAGGTCTTCCTGTAGGTCAAGTGGCGCAAGTGACCTGGACTAGTGGAGACCAAGTTCAAACGTCTACAACTACCGTACCTATTCCAGTAACTGGTACTTACGTCAATATTGGTCCTGGCGCGTATGTAAACATAGTAAATTAATTAATATATATATTACTTTGTTCATATTTTGTAAATAAGAATTATTGTGAAAGTGAGAAGTCTCAACGTGTACCGTAATTCCTTTTATATCATTTTACAATCCTTTATTTATATTTAAATTGAGTGTAGTATTTTATGCATTCCTAGTATTTCATTTTTGTTTTACGAAGGGGAAATTGTTTTATTTTTGTTAGACTATTAACTATGGCAAATATATTTGAAGAATGTGATGCTGATTCCTTCGGAGTTCCAAGTATACCAATAAGTATGTAATAGTTTATACAATGGTGCAGATGTAATCTTGGTATTGCTTTGTATGAAGAGCATACATTTGTTTATTATGATGCTAATAATGGTACGATATTTCTGGAAACCCAGTGATTTGTTTGTAAACGCTATGCAATGAACTTACAACATATTGTTGATGTCTGAGCAAAACGAAGATAGAAAGACTGAGGAATACTTTTATGAGTGTGTGTGTGTGGAGCTGCATATATACATTTTAGCTAACGAACAAGAGAGATGACATAGCGGAAGAAGCGTGCTTACCTTGTAATCGGCAGGTTCTGGCCGTAGCTTTCTCTGTCATATTAGGTAAATGCTTATATGGTACTTTAAATTAAGGCCAGGGCCACTAACTTCCTTTTACTTATACAATAAATAATATGAAGTTATTAACGATTAGTTTTCCGTGAACTTCTGTTGTTTCATAAGTTCTTGCACCGCTGTGAAAGAACGCGATTTGGACAATAATATATTCTTCTATAAATAGAACTGTTAGAAGTGCCAAGTAAATATTAGCAGCCCTGTTTTAGGTGACGTAAAGTATTTCTTTTGTATGACGTAAAGGAGACATGAAAGGAAGCATCACTAAAAACTGCGTGCACTCGCACGAGAAGTGTGAAACTGATAAAATTTGTCAAGATATTACCTTAATAGTGGGTGAAGTGAATAAAAAGAAGCAAATACTCGAAAGTGTTTACTCGTGAGTGAAGTATTCTCTCGTCTATCAGGTAAATAAAAGTTTTCTTTTACTAAAAAGTATTTTCTTGTGTCCATTCAGAGTTTACTTGCAAGTTATTTTCATTCACTCTTTTTTAAAAATTGTTCCAAAGTTCCGAGCATTTATTTACCACCGAGACATTACTTTCAAAGCACAAATATTTACTCCTGATGGAAAGTATACTCTTCATTTAGTGCGAAGTATTTACTTAAAAATAGGCAATCATAAGCATTTACTCGTTTTTATTCACTTCACCCAGTGAGTAAATCGGAAACATATTTTAAGCAGTTTTTCAAGTGTCTAGAATAAATTTACCTGTGTGTGCCAACAGCACTTTCAGCTCATTCAGAACGGCCACAATAAATATACAGGAATTCCAATATTTTCCATGAACTCAATCGCAAAACTGGTTATCTGTTTACAGGAAATAAGAAGCCAACTCACGTAAGAACTGGGTTTAACAATTTTGCATACAGGGAGTCCGAAGAGTGACAATGCACTGAATGTATGACTTGTTGTGATGTAATATTCCAGTAGTACGTAAAAGATTGGAGTCACGTACAATACATAAGTTTTGTGACACATTTCGCCTATAATCTTCAGGCTTTTTCAAGTCTTCATCTAACTTTAGCTTAATAGATATTTCAGTAATATATGGGATCAACTATTTTTTTTTTTTTTCAATAAAGCTTGTATTGTATTGTATTGTCTAGTTAATAGCGAGCAGAGGCTTATTAGTAATGAGTTATCATTCTACACTCCTTGCACCGATTATAGTCTCCTTTAAATAGATTGTTGCATTATTATTGTAAGATATTACGTCCTTAAAACCTTCATTTTTCTTACGTCGTTACTTTAGAAGTCAAATATTGAACTTGTCTAACTTACTTTGGTTTATCTTACGGAGCTTGCTTTTTTCCCATCATCATTGGATTTATTTAATATCTAACTATTTTCACGATATAATATTTTCTTACGATGGTTTGTTGCCTAATTATTTGATTATCTCTTCTTTACAGGGTTTCGTTGTTTTCCTTACCTTTTTCCGTAGTTTCTACAGCTGTGTTACCATATTTTCGTGTAATTTTACATGTTTGTTTGTAATTAAGCTGGTACTTCTAATAGGCTTACTATACGTTTTTATGGTTCGAATATTGTCCCAAATTATATTGTAATATTTTAATATTTCTTCGAGTTGTATTTTTTTCTTTCGTAAGTAATTAAATAGTATATACTCTATTTTTATGTTAAATCTACTTATTAAGTTTCTTTGCAATGGGACGGGGTTAGTATCATACGTAAGGTATTTCATACTGTCTTCTGTCTTTATTATGTTTTGGTCATTGGAAAATTATGTGATTGACATCTTGTACTAATTGATTGTGTGAGCAATCACAGAATTATATATCTTAATTTGTGTAAATATGCTGTGTTATGTTAAGATTTTAATTTGTTCAATACAGTGAGCTCTTTTTTAAATTTATTTTTGGTTTTCATATCTTCACTGAACGAAGTCTTGCAGTGTATTCACGGTGGCTTAACGGTTAGAGCACACACCCCTGGCGCTTAGGGTCGTCAGTTCAAACCTACTTGTGCTATGTTGGCTTTGTGGTGAACAAACACCGTGTGCGTGGGTTTTCTCGGGGTTCTCCCACTTTCCTTCATTCCACCAATCATCATCCATCCGGCCTGAGCCAAAGTTGCCTAAAGGTCTTAAAATTTAAAAGAATCTTGCTGTGTATAGTCAAAAAACCTTTCAGTGTGTCTCGTTTATCAGGCATTTATTATTTTTTTTTTTTAACTGAAATTGTTTACTTTAAATTATCTCACTTCACTAATAAACTTCGTTATCATCTGTATATCGAGTTTTCGGTACCAACCTCGTATATTCTTCAGGAGACAACGAGCATATGATTAGGAAAGGCAGTTATAGAGTTTGAAGTTAGGAAGTGTGTATGATCAGTAGATGAATTCGCGGAGGATTTTGACTTCTTTCAATATTCATTCTTTTTTTTTAATTAAAATTTAAAAGAATGTAAGTTGTGTTAGTGTTTGAGACAACTAAGATTGAATTGATAGAGATTGGTGATGGATTTTTGATCACTGTGTTGCTGTTTCTAACTTTTGTAAACCATGGTTTATTTAAATTAACATAACAGTGTACAAGTATTTGTAATCCATTGTTAATCGTTTAAATGATTTTGTCACAAAAATATTCCAATACTTTTTATTTACTACTGGTATAGATTAAGTAAAAGTTAGAAATACACTTAAGAAAGCCAAAAGATTATAGGCAAAACATTATAGAATAAATTATATGGCTTGTATATTTTTATGATTCATTACAATACAGTAGTAATTGGATGTTTCACGTGGAAGAGTTCTGTAAGAAATATTGTCTCCGAAATAAACATAATGCATCTGATAGAGCATGGTGAAATATGTAAAGACCAAAATTTAAGACGCGATGGATAAGGGGGAGCGGTGCTATTATGGGGTTAAGGCTAAACCTCGAATTTCAGAGAGGCAATATAAGGTAAAAATGAATATCTAAAATGGCTAAAGCAATCAGAAGAAAGTTTCGTAATACAACATTAACTAGACGTAGTATGTAAAACCAGAAACAAGGATGCTGCCCGTGAAGAAGGGTTGCTAACTCGACACAAAATTGATTGTTTTACTTAGCACTGTAGAGTAATAATTGCACATGTAAAAGCACTTGTTAAACGGAACAAAATACTCATGTGATGTCTGACGACACAGTGTTGCAAAGTATATAGGCTAGAAATCCACAATAGAAAAACTATGTATCTCCACACAATAAGAGATGCCCAGAATAATAATATGACAAGTCCGAATGAAAGCGGATTCTCACTAGAGAACATTCATATTTGTCATCTTAAGCGTCTGTTTTCCCGTCATCCACACTTATTGCATTCGTTGGTATATAATCGCTGCGTAGCCTTGGCTATAACCAGTGTTTGTTGTGATTCTGTGCAGCAGCACTCATCCCTCACCGACGTTGTCCAGCATTTTCTTGTTGCTTATCGACTGTCCAGTTGGTGTCGTCAGTCTGCGCCACAACGACATGTTAAAAGTGTCCAATTGTCTTGCGTTGCCCGTGCAAATAGTTCTTGTGTTGACGCCATAGATAACTAAACGCCAGATAAAACACGTAATCACACTTGTACCCACCACATTGCTTATCGCTTCACCGTAGTATAATGGATATGTCCGCCACAAATCCGTCAGCTGTATTTTGTAGATCATCAGCATCGTCCTTCAAGCCCCTGGTTACTTTTTTTTTTTTATCCAGGAGTTGGAAGCTTTAAGCAACAAAGTGTTGCTAGAATACATTTTCTTTTTAATGTGCATTGCCCAGAGTCGCAAAATATGGTCATGTATGATCGCATTTGCCGTCTATTTCCATAATCTGTTCATGCACTTCCCTATTTTCTTCTGCAGGGTCCTACTTTGTCGGTCCGACGATTCTGCTCGAATGTTTGCAACGCTGTCTTGTTTTGATCATTCGTTTCTTTGACAACACCGTGTTGAAACTCACGCGAGGTATCATGTCAGTTGCTAATCCAGGAGGGCACGACTGCGTGTGATGATAATATCCATCATTCTCGTGCGCCTGTTTTGTCCAGAGCTTATAGGCATCAGGCAGGAAATATTGTCGGATGCTTGGGTGGGGAAGGACAATACGTTGACGAACTGCACCGCAGTGGTGGCTAAACAGTTCCGCGATGGCTGTAGAGAATACTTTTATTATTGTATCACTGCGGTTCTTTGCAGCTACCTGGGTGATTAATAATAACTCCTCCACTACGTCAAATTAACAAACGTAGACAACGGCAAAATTAAGTATTTATTCTTTCAAGAGGATTATACAATAATTTCACTCTGCCTGAGGTAACCTACTTTCTGTACTTATCTACAAGACCCGTACATTCAATTGCAACATATAAATTTGCGTAAAGAATAATCATTTTGTCTATCGCATTGTTTAACAACTCAACATTTTCAAATGTCGAGCTAATAATAAAATACATTAAAAAACTTTTCTGATACAATCTTACAAGTTTGCAGATTACGTTACAAACAGTAGCGACATCTGTTGATGAACTCCAGAATCTTTCAATACCTATGTATGCAACCCGCAACATATTATTACTTCGTAAACTATCTTATTTGTTCATTTTAATACGTAACTATTTAAATATTCATAAATACATCACTGAATACAAAAAAATATCATACTGCAACCTAATCTAATTCAAATAAATGCTTTCTAGCCAAAACAAGATATAGCAGATTCAGTCCCTAAGACACTTAGATGGTAGGCCATAGCAACACTGGGCTATTCCCATGTGAAGCTGTCGGTCCCGTCCATTGGACGTAATCTCCATCCGATGGATGGCAATATTAAACCACCGCAGGTTCGCCTTGCCAATGCCCTTCGGATCATAGTTCTGACTTCGGACAGCACACCATCCATTCTTCGCTGTCTTTTTTACACGTTCGTTTCATAATTGCTGCATTTGACGTGTGTCACTTTCCACGCTACTAATATTAATTTGTACGTATCTGCAACATTATAAACTCAAGTATCGCAGTTACTATGACAACAATGCTTCTGCACCCCATTTTGCCCTTGCCTACTGTGGACATTTTTTATGAGTATCCGCATTCATTCGAGTTTTTTAGGTTATTTTTGTGTGGACATCCATATTTTCCTTCTTTTTCATAAGTCTTCATATCAGGATTTTGTTTTGTGTAACAGCTGCCTTTTAAATGTTCAATAATTGATCTAAAGTGTTTCTGTGTTGAATTGGCAACACTGTTTCGAAGGTAGCAAACAAACTTGTTTCTGGTGTTATATAGTACGTTTAGTTAGTATTGCATTGAGAAAGTTTTCGTTTTGATTGATTCAGCAGTTTTACAGATATTCATTTTTAAATTATATCTTTATCTCACTTCTGTGAACTTCGAAGTTTATTATTTTGCATTAAAAATTTGCAGTTATAACATATTTTTCTTTTTTTTTTCATTTACGGGCAAGACTGTCAACTATGGCGTAAGTCCGTCACGGCTAAGGGACTGCGTCCCTCGGCGAGCATTCTTCTGGGTACAGGAAAAGGAAAGTTGGTGACCAGAGCCTTTGAAAAACATACGGCATTTGCTTGGTGAAACTGAGGGAGATCTTGTAAAGCTATTAAGGTATAGTCTCAAAGTAAGTTCTAAAAGCAAAGCAAGAAAGATTTTCATGCCAAATTGTTCTTCATAATTTAAATGTTAGAAAGAATGTATTCGTTATTACAGTGTTGGCATTTACATATTTTAAATTTCCGAGTAGTTTAAAAACACATTGATAAATCAGTTACATGAACATTTTTTGTAAGTATTGATTGATTCTGCCGGTTGATGATATAGTGTTTGTTACAGAGAGTGTTTTTCTAGCGAAAGAATCTAAAATCTGTTAAGGCACGGAAGTGCATTGAGTAAGAGTAATCCGTATTTTAGAAAATGAAGCGAAGAGCAATTGGTTGAGTGAAAGATGAGAAAGCCATTTTGAAACACACAGAGGAGCCAATTACAACTTTTACGACTCACCTTAAAGTAAGCTTTTTAATGCCGGTTCATATTGATGCAAGTAATTAAGAGGAGGACATTAAAAACGTTACTTATAGTGAATCAATAGTTGTGATTTTGAAATGTGATAGCTTGCTGATTTTATCTTTCAAAGGGAGTGTACATTTTCAGTACTCTCTCACAAAAGTAAAGAATCCCAGAGGTAACGTTACAAGTCACAGTACGGTTTCAGCAGCGAATAGGCAGTGTGCTATAGATGCCATTTCGAAATCGTTCGCCTATAGTTGCCTCGGGAGAGTAGGCGATAGAACATCGGCTTCCGGCGCGAGAGGCCCGCATTCGATCCCCGGGTACGCTTTGTTATTTCCTAGTTAAGATTACATTCCTATTTGTTTATATTACTTATTCCCTTGTACTTTTACAGACATTTTGATCATTGTACCGTCTTTGTTCTGGGTACCATCACCATACAGTCCACCTTTCGATTATTTTAAGAGCCGATCTCAATGCTAATTTCAATTGCTAATAAATGCTCCCTTGATATGTTATTGGGCGCGTTCAACATTGTAACGCATTTTCGAATTATACGTGCTTCACAGATTTGTAATGCCGAGTTGCGAAGGCGGGTTAGAATTTTTCATTAGAGGTCGTAACTGATTATTTCCGGGATTAATTACTTTCGCGAGACGGACGTACATTTTCATGTAAATGTAAAATTATGAAGTATTTGTAAAAAAAAATAAACTGGTTGTATACTATGTAAAACGATTTCTTAGTTTAACTGGTTACAAGTAGGCCAATTTATGTATCATATTACTATACACTTACATGGCAAAAGACTTCGGATGAGTATCTATCTATTATCGAGTAGAGAAAAAACTTGTGGAGAGATGTTGAGCCATTCCATGTGGATAGCCGTCCACAGCTCCCTGATTTTTATAGGAGTAGAATTTTAGGACCTCTCGATCACTTCTCATAATGCTCAGTTGAGTTCATATCAAGCGACCGTGGTGATCACACCATTCATCAAAATTGTCCAGAATATTCCCCGAACCAGTTCTGGACAACTTGGGCACAAATACATTGTGCATTATCCGCTGAAGTATCCCATCGTTGTGTAACAATGTGAAGCCGTAAAGAGTCACAAAGCGTTGAAGGGTATCGATCACTTGTCTATAACGTATTTAATGGACCCAGTTCATGCCATGCGAATACACCACACTTCAGTATGGAGCCACTACCAGCTTGCACGGTGCTTTGTGGACAGTGGGGTCCATGGTGTCATGAGGTTTGTGTTATCCTGGAACACTACCATCAGCCTGACATAACTGATGCTTGTCACATTATGCCACCCGTCTAGGGTGTAATTACCATATTCAGTATTCCAGGTGAGGTGCTGTGCCCGGTATAGTGGTGATAAAGGCACTCTGTGGGTCTTTGCTCTCATATCTCATGGAGACTAAAGAACTCTTCACTTAAGTGTCGAATGTGCATTTTGTGCCCCCTGTATTGAATGTAGATGTGGTTTGAGTCAGTGTCTATTGCCTGTTACCATGAGCAATTCTACCCAGTTGCCACTGGTCAGTTATTAAGCACGCGTGGTCGGCCATTAGGTAATACCTTCCGCGAAGTATTTTAGATGTACACCATGGATCGATGAATATTAAATGCCAGCACAAGTTCGGAAATTAAATGTCGTCTGTCTACTGGCCAGTGTTCAGTTTAAATCACGAGCTAATGGTCCACTACTGATTAGGTTCCTAACATTCACCCAAACTGTTACATGACACTTGACAATTTAGATATTATCCTATGACTTTTGTCATTTGAGTGTACCCAACAGTAGATTTATTAACATGCGTTCACTTTGCTGCTTGTGGATGTCATGGTAGCTATTTTGCTAATAGGAAGAAAGATATTTTTGCATACGCATATTGTTAGTGGATTTTTTCTTATATTTTATAAATGGTTTGCCCTTTGAATGTTCAAGAAGTGATTTGTATTATATATATATGTCAAGAGCGATGTAAGATGGTTATTCATGTATTTTAATATATTTTTCCTTATACAACTGTGTTTAAATGTTTCGGAAGTTCCTTGTTATAAGCATGTTTCCACTGTTCGATGTCAGAATCATAAGCAGCTCCTAAGGCTTCAGCGTTCCATCCATTAAGTAAGAGAACAGTCTAGATGTTAAATCGAGATACAAGCTAGAATTGGACTGGCGTGAGCGAGGAAAACACTTAGGTTGACCATGTCGGGTGGTAAACGATATCACGATTCCGAGCCGAGTACGATATTCAGCATTTGTGAAGTAAGAGTCAATTGATTGCTATCAGAAGAAATTAGTTTAAAATCAAACTCAAAATCTTGTTGTTTTATGAACTTTCTGGGTGTAAACAGTTCCAAAAAGTCTGTTCTTCGTGTCGGTAATTTGTTTGAATTTATTGAGACTCGGGTCGTCGTCTCAGTGGACAATGCTGGAATTATACCTTATCTAAACTATGTTACTAGCATTCCTCCAAGCTTTTCTTATTTCACATTAATTACAGTATTCCATAGACTTTATTGGAGCATTACTGTAGATTATCCATAGCATAGGGATCAAGAGAAACCAACAACACGTGGTAGTTATAAATGTAAGCCGATATCGATCGCTAAGAACCAGCTTGTTCTATCTCCACTTTCAAGATACGTGCTTTATAGAGGTATCATTGTTTACCATTATATTAGCTGTTGTCTGTTGTGAAAATATTTGTGCGTGTGAATGCTTTGTTGCTGGATACAAGGGGTTCAACGTTGAAGATAGAACAATTTGACTTAATGTGATACCATTCTATAAAGAACCAGTTTCTTCTAAGTTCACGTTTTATTGTTGCTGAACTCCAAATGATCTGCTAGTGTCTAAACATCTCACTGACAATAACATGAGTAGGTTTCAATCAAAAGGGCAATATGAGATGCAACTACAAATTAAACAACCGGACACAAATCACCCCCACTCTGTAGGTTAAATAAAATTTATAAAAATGATGAAAAGCATTACTGAAAAGATGAGCTATTACGCGCACACTCAAACATCATTTTTTTTCCTTCTTAATAATAATAATAATGCTCTGCAGAAAAGTACGGAAAACATTTCGTATATCTTTTGTCTTTTTCAGCAGATACTGCATATTTAACATTTAACAACTTTGGTTGAAGCTGTGGTAAGCCTTGAATGTTTGTATTTGACTTGCCGGTTCGGTTTTTGAACACCGTAAGCTCAATAATAATAGCAGGTTGAAGCAAATGCGATCCAAGAAGTACTTGAACACATTCACAGAAGCAAAAGGAGTAGCACTGAGTGCAGGCAGATTGACAAGTCCTTTGAAATTGTAAATTGTTTGTTTTCAGCTTACTAAAACGTACGTGGGAAAACATTTCTTGAAAAACATTAAATATGACACTGGGCTGTGCGTTTCGTGTTAAATTTTCAGCTTTCTATCAATGATAGCATGCATGCTATCCACTTCCTTTACAGCGATGTGTCCTGCTTGATTCCTGGAACTTCTTGAAACTGATGCCTGGGTTTATCTGAAAGCGGACACTGTAAGACGCGCTGCAAATCAACACACACAATTTCAGTTTCAGCATCCTTATTTTGTAAGTCGCGTTATTTCAGCTCTATGCTTTTTAAACGTCAACCTTTCTTCGTTCTTTTCAAATAGCAGGCATTTCGCACACTGACCCTTTTTCGAAACCAAAAAGGATAGATGAAACTCGTTGAAAACTGAGCGATGTAGCCAGTTTACATGGAGACCTTTAGCTTCGCACTTTTCGACAAAGTTCGAACATTCTTGCTATTGTCTGATTCGAAACAAGATAGTCTTTCTCTGAATGCTGTCATGGCACATTTGGAAAATATGCATGTGACCTCTAATTTTCAATTTCTCAGCTTTGCTCTCGTTCGGCTCGAGAAGCTTGTCTGAGTCAGGAGAAGCACTATTTTTTTTTTTTTTTTTGAAAATACATAATTGATTCTGTGTTGGCTGACAGTGTATTTAAATACAACGTTTTGCATACACGGATAACCGTGTCATAATGCCATCCAGTTGAAATCCATTTGTAAAGGAAAAAATAAACTGGAGATAGAACAAACTGGTATTAAATAATTTGTGCAAAATGGACATAGAACGAAACGACACTACTTGTTGCGAGCTACTGAAAGGAGATACGGCTGCACAGTCATTGCTATGTGTAGGCATATGGACATAGAACACGGTGCTACTGATAACTAAAATGATGAAAAGTGGATAGAATAAACTGGTTTTCAGTCATCGGTATATACAATATACATACCTGAGAACTAGAACCGCATAAGTCACAAATCCTTGTTTTTCAGAAAATGGAAAAAAACTACTTCATGTGATATAGAAACTAAATTGGACAAACTACATAACAGCCTTTATTATTTACATTATTAACATGTTTACAACAAGAATCGAGCAACCATTATTTAAGGGCTTCTGAATGCTGTACACAACTACAGTAATCACGATTTGGCCAAAATTGGACTTACGCGCTTCTAGATCTCAAGAACAGATATTATTAAACAAATAATGTTTGTAAAATTTATTTTAAGGTAGATTTTCAAAATAATCTCAGGGTTCCCATCGTTTTCGGGCGCGAGAAAGCAATTTAGGTAGGTCTCGATTTCGGGAAAATTCGTTTTGAGGATTAAAAGTTAAAACCAGGGTTAAATTCAACTCTGTGCACTGGACAGTGTCTTTGTATTATAGGATTTTTATGCTACATATATCGAAAAACCTAAAGCATTCAACACACTTGAGATGTGCCAATGAGAAACAAAAGCCCATGTGACGTCACAGCTCAAATTATGTAGCCTTGATGTAACCTGGTGTGAATCCAGCCGAACTAGCAATGAAATAATGCCAGTATGCACTGATTGTTTCTACATTCAACTAAAAAACTGCGAAAAGCACTGAGTTCGAGCTAAGCATCTGATAGTAAATGATGTTGATCCGCAAAACATTGCGCATATTTTCCTTACATTGCTTAACTCCTAGTTCGGCTGAACTGATACCAGGTGACATGAAAAAAAAAGGAGCTAATGGCTTTTTCTGTAGAGATTAGCAAGGGCGCCCAACAGGGGGGTAAGGGGGGCGCTTTCCCCCCTCCCCCGGTTAGCCAAAGAAAATTATACTAAGATGGTACAAAATGAGCGGATTATGTCAGTTAAAATTTAAAAAAGAAGGTAATATGTGCATGGGCGCTGTTCCCCTCCCTCCCTGAAAATCACAGCATGGGTGCTCTTGGAGACTACATCTTAGTCCATTTAACTGCTATGGTAACCAGGGATAGCATTGATGTTTCAATATCAAATTACCCGATGCGTCAGCTTGTGTTGGTCTAATACTTTAGCTCAAATGACACGAAGGTTTACTGACAGTTCTAATTCATTTGAGCGATTCAGTTATTAAGGCTATTACGAGAAGATCCGTTTCCATCAAAAGTGCTATTCTATAATAATTTAAGATTCAATTCAATAATGAATGAAAAGGTTAATTTTTGCAAAGAACATCTAAAGTCGGGTACAGTTGTTACAGAGCTAACAAACTATATGGCTTATGGAACTCGCAAGTTCATCGCCGCAGTAACAAACGTTCGCCATTGAATTTATCCTGGACAATATCAAGCCAGTTTTCATCACGAACACCTACTTCTCGAAGATCTCTGCTAATATTGTCCTCCCAACGACGTCTCGGTCTTCCCAATGGCCTCTTTCCATCCGGTCTTCCAACCAGGATAGAATATAATCTTTGTTTTTCCCCCATCCGAGCTACGTGGCCTGCCCACCTTAGTAATCGCGATTTCATTATTTTTACATCTGGTGAATCGTACAGTCCGTGGAGTTCTTCATTATGCAGTTTTCTCCACTCTCCAGCCATCTCGTCGCGTTTCGGCCCGTATATCTTTCTCAAAACCTTATTTTCAAATACACGTAATTTATGTTCATTTGCTAAAGTCGTACTCCAACTTTCGCAACCGTAAAGTATTACCGGCAGAATAACCGTTCTGTATATTTTTAATTTCAACTTCCTTGATATTAATCGCGATGTTAGAAGTTTTTGGACTGAATAGAAACATGCCAGTTGTTACAGAGCACTCCCATTAATTAGACTTTGCACTAGAATGTGTAAAATTTTGGATATCGAAACCATCCTAAAACTTTCAAGCAATGAAGTAAATTTCAACCGAGGCGCACGAGCATTAGAGTTTGAACTTCTGGTTTCAACCCTTTCAGGACACTTATTTTTATGCCGATTATTCTTAAAATAGTTATATCTCTGGTGGTAATTTCTACAGAATATTAAATGACAGCTCTTTTTCCCCCTAACTGTCTATAATATCAAGTACGTGTATGAACCATCTGGACAAAGGAGGAAGTGAAGTGAAAAGGCCCAACCCAACTTTTTTATTTTCATTAAAAAATAAAAACTGTTACCTGTTCGCTTCATGTCATTTGAACAGGCGCTCTGTAATGTGCCTTCATTTTTTGTTGTAGACCTACGACATTCCTCTATGCACTTCCGCAATTTCGGCAAAAATTGTCCAACAGTTATCTCCACAGTTTAAATATAGCCAAATGAGCGACAAATTTAAGTATAGATATATATTTCTATGGTTTCTTGTTTGCTTTACTACGAACGTTGTAATTCTAGTAGAACAATGATTGATTCCTCGTTGTATTGGTCATAAACTACAAAATAAATGGGATATGGTTCTAAGGCATTGCCCCCTTATCACGCAGAACCATAACATTTCAGTACGTTGGACAGTGATCCAATCTTTTTTCCGTAGCAACATTGAAACCTTGTACCGTTGTTGATCTGAATCCTAGTGACGCAACCGTTTGCATTACAGGAAGGGAAGGATTAAAATCTCTATTTCTAGGACGCTCGTTACTTGATGCAGACTAACCTTATCGGTCTTTCCATTCCAAAGCTAATCGGAGGAGAAATTTTACGATCCGAATCCAAAACACTCCGTGTCAAAAACAAAGCCAAGTTCCCAAGCAGTACAAAAAAAGAGATGTTTCAGCACATGGAAGTTTTGATATATATATAATTGGCCAAGTTCTTTCCCCAGTAGTTCTCATATCCATTTAGCTAAGTTTTATGGAAGAACTGAAATTTTCTTTTACTGCTTGCATGACTGGGATTGTTTCAAGAACTTGGCCAACTCTGTGGTAACTTCTAGTGACATATACTTAAAACACTGTACTGTTCGATTAAATTCCAGACCAGTTGGCCAAGTTCTTGAAAGAATCCCAGTCATGTAAGCAGTATAAGAAAATTTCAGGTGTTCCATAAAACTTAGATAAATCGATATGAGAACTACTTGGGAAAGAACTTGGCCAATTATATATATATATCAAAACATCCATGTGCTGAAACATCTCTTTTTTTTTGTACTGCTTGGGAACTTGGCTTTGTTTTTGACACGGAGAGTTTTGGATTTGGATATCACAACTTCTTGTAAATTTACGGGTAGCTTTTGGGGGCTGATGGTAGTTAGGGGTAGGTTAGCTGTTGCTGCTACTAGTTTCTAAAAAAAAATAATCACGTTGAGACAATTTCAACGATATGTAACATACTACATATCGGATCACTTTATTTTAAGGGGTACTTTGGGGGGTTGATGGGGTATATTGGTATGCTACCCCAGATTTTGGACTTTCCTGGAGGTTTACAAGTAACCCCCTAAGCATGCGTAAAATTTTGTATTTCTAGCTAGTCGGGAACATGTCAAACATTTATGTCAGTGAGTGAGTGAGTGGTTGGTTATTACACAAAAAAGCATACTTTGGAGGCTTAGAACTCAGCAGCCCATGAACCATTTGACTTGAGGTTTGGTAGTGCTATACAAGATCTTATTACTAGTAAACGTTGGTAATTTAATGTTGCTGGGGTAATTAGTAAGTAAGCAGTGATGTCTTGGAAGTGGTAATTTAGCTCTTGTTCGGTCGTGTAAAGCTACTTGGCACCGCACGTCGGGTCGGCTTGGAACTTGGCTGCCGCGCACGCTGATTGGGTACATTTTTTTTTGAGCTGGTCATACATGTACATATGTGTAAGTAAAAGAAATGAAGTAACATTGTGATTACATAAAGTATTTAGTGTGTCATTGCCACTTCACTTATAAAAAAAAATATATATTTTTCTCGTGTTTATAGCTGACGTGGTAGTGACAATCTAAGTACTTCTTGTAATCACAGTTTCACTTCATTTCTTTCAATTACACATATTTACATGCACATAAACAAGAGGTTTACATAATTAATATTAACATACACCCTCTTTAAAATAATTTTGTTGGCCAGAAGAAGTTCGTAGGTTAAGGAGCGAAAAGCTTTGCATGTTAAAGTACCTCGCAGAGGGCACAGTTATAAGGTTTTTAGATAGTTACATACAGTAAATTGAAACAGTCACTGCTTATATTTATATCTACGGTTAGATCCTCTTACGTCGTAGTCTGTCTGTCTTGTGTTTTTTCTGTGGTGAAGTGTGAGTGTAATTGTCAAAACATGACATTTCTTTGAGACATTAGTAACCAGAGCTCTGCAATCACATAAGTACGCAAACAAATATTCATTAGTGAACCCTCTTGCGCGAAATGGTCAAAATATTTTAAACAGGTGTGCCGCGGCACACTATGCCGAGAGTTTTGCTACATGTGCCGCGAAACTTCTGAGACTTTGTGATTTTGCTAGTAAAAGTAATTCAAATAATTTCACTCAATACTTATTTTAAAAAGGGAACAAGAAAAACTATTCATGAGCCGAAACATATTTATTTGACAGGGAAATTATTGGTTTGTTTACGCCTTATAATTAGCGGCCAAGTCTTCCACATGGTTACCAACGCACTGTAGTGGAAAGTGTGTTGCGAACAGAAAAAGGTTCAGAACCGCTGGTGTAGTGTTTACATTTGGCTTCACTCCTTCCAGCCTTTCGAAGTTCTCTTGCACCGACTTACGTAAGTTGTTTTGAAGTGCCTTGAGTGTAAGATCCTAATGACGATAAGAATTTAAAAAACGGCACACACACACACACACACCTACTCCTTTTTGCTGGTCTCGCTCGAGTTTCTCTTTCCAAGAAATCTCATCTAATCTCTTTTTATTACCCAGAGCCAATGTATTGAAGTGTAAATCAATCTTCTGTAGTTACGCCGTTACCCATCTTGTTTGTAAAATTTTACAAACACGGTCAAAAATCTTCATTGGCCCTACGGAATTATGCACAATGTCAGAATTTCGTTGGCCATATTGAAGAGGGGAGAATATGTGTCGATGTTTGATAAATAAGAAAAGATTGTAGAAGAATCCGTGGCGATAGCCAATTTTTTCCTTTGTTAAGAGAAAAGAATATAGACCTGACTCCCTCCCTAACTTCAAAAGCAACCAAGCCCTGTCTGTGTGTTACTCTGCAACAGCGAAAATAAGGTCTCTTGTATTTCTGGTCTCTGACCGCTGTTGTAAACGTTGCTCACGAAAAAGATATATAGATTAAAATCTTTAAGCGGAAGAAATCGGCAGATGTAGGTAGGAGGCAGAATAACGGTAAAAGCTGCTGAATTTCTAATGACATTTGCAACTTAATTTGTTAGAGAGAAAATATTTAATGTGCTATTATTGTTTGTGAATTCGCAGGAGCCTGAAAAAAAACAAAACTATTTGTTCTTTTTCAGAAACAAGGGGGATGAGAAGTGAAACTTCATGAGTAATAGTGCGAATACATTTCGTTATAGGTGTTAATTAATACACTAAAATTATATTTTTAATTCGACTAAAATAAAACTCATATAGCATTTCAGTAAACCCTGAACTAACCATTTCGTCAAACCTTGCTGCCCAGTATTACCAGAAATTTCCGGGTATTGTCATTCCTAGTCCCTACCCACGTCAACTATTGCAGATCCTGACAGACACTCCCTGTATACAATTGAAATAAATATTAGTTTTGTTGAGCCCTGAATGGAAATAGCTCCACAATAAAGTAAATGCATCAGTAATTGACTCTGGAAGAGAAATATGAAAAGATTTTATTAAGGGCAGGAATGATTAACTACCTGCGAACATTTAATATAGTACGTTCTGATGTCAATATTTTTCGCTCGTCACTGGCTTCATCTAATTTCTCTGACACGATATTGAAGTTACATTCGATGGTCGCACCTACTCTTCCTTGCATTCTGTTAAGCAAGTGAAGGTAAGAGCTTTCGTTTTCTATTTATGGAATTAAAATTACGAATACTTTTGTTATTCTGCACTGTTGCACATTAACTTGATTTGTTATACAAAGCGAGGGGTGTCCATTATCGATACGGCAGAGTCAGTTTTCGTCCAGTTTTGGACACCCACTGTTCATTATCGTGTTGAAAAAGTTCTTGATTGGTAGAATTTCTATTAAAGCCCTACACGATCTGGTGAGCTTCTAAAGGCGGAACCTACATATTTTGCTCCGAGCCACTCCGTTCAGTGGATCCCGGTGGAAATTGAACCCGTGACCATGCGTACAGACAGCGAGTTCGCTAACCTTTCGACCATCCCGAGGTCGAAATCAAAATGCTGTGAATTGCTTTTATTTCTCATGTACTCTTCATGACCATAAATTTATCAGGAAAATTTTTGTTCCACTTTTTCCAGTGTTGGATACAAGGGTGTCCAGTTTACGTAGATCACCCCCGCCATCTTGGTACGCTTTCCATTGATTTACATGGGAATTGTTTTACTCATATTATGCCTGTCAGAAATAGAATATTAAAGTTCCGCTTTCACGAATTTGTCCTGGTGGTTATTTTAACTCTTGTATAGTTTTAGTTTGTGAAACTTCTTTAAATGTATTATTAATACGTAGTTTGCTATATAAATTACAATATGTCAAGGGGAAATTACGCTGTTCGTGTGTAAAATATTGCATTTCTATAAAATAGCACGAGTCCAAGATAACATGACGAGAAACCAGGCGAAAACAGAAGTTAAAAATTACGCTCCTCCCATGTAAATCAATGGGAAGTGCGTACCAAGATGGTGGGGATGGTCTACACCGTTAAGTTTTGTATACTATTCATTACAACTTCCAATTTGAATTTATTTATGACCTTTAGGCATCTATGACAGGCCGAGATAGGGTACGAGAAAGGATTCGGGAATATTCGACCAGAGCCTACGTTCAAGGTGCCATTCTGGCATTTGCCTGTTATGACAGGAAAACCGTGGAAAAAAACTCAGAATTGTCGCCTGCTGGTATCGAACCCTGAATGATCTTGCATTCCATGAAACAATCGAGGCACAACGTTCAACATAAATCTTGGCTAGCACTCATGTTCGAAACGTCAGCAACGATTAAATAATTTTGAGTTAAACAGCGTGTCCGTTACCGGAACATCAATTTTTTTCGTGTCCATCACTGGTACAAGTACAATGTTGTGGGGGAAAAGCTGTTTATTCTCAAATAGTATCTGTTTAGAAAAATAATGTGTAGTAATCACGTCATGAAAGTATAGAGAACTTGTAACATGTTCATTTGATAAACAAATTTGGACTGTATTTGAAATAGTAATACTGGAACGTAACCTTAAAATGTCCTTTACCTTGTATACGAAGTCAAAAAGTTCGGGAACAGTTTGCATAACTCAGTATTACATATTTGGCTATCCCCTCTACCTTCAAAATATGATCCTTGCGCTCGCACACTTGCTCCAGCGGATCTGCCATTGTTGAAACCAGTGGCGGTTCTTATTGTTTGGAATGCTTAGGAGGAGCTGTGTCGTTTTTCCTTGATCTCTCCTATCGCGGCAAAATCTCTTTGAGCTTCAACTTTAATTTGGAAACTTGTATTTTTATATGGGCCAGTCTAGTAACTTTGGAGTTCGGCCCATCATGATTCGCTCTTTAGCTGTTAAAATCCACACCCATGCCGGGACTCGAACCCGGGACCTTCGAGCGGATGGCCTACCGCCGCTGACCGCTAACTTCAATTTGGAGAATAACCAAAAAGTCACAGGGAGCGAGGTAAGAAAAATATGGTGATTGCGGGAAGATATGAATGTTTTTGTTGGCGAGAAATTGCTGCATAACGAGGGATGTGACTGGGCGGCACGTGTACTGATACTGAAGCGCCAGTAAACACATTACGTCATCGTACCGTAGAAGACAGCGACACAGCGGAACAATTTCAAATTAGCACAGACAGTCTACCGGTGCTAAACGTTAAATACTACATCGCTTTCGCTTTTCGTCAGTAGATGGCGTTCGCAAACTTTTTGACTGCCCATTGTACATATACACAAAACATGGAATACGTACTATGACGAAATCCTCATGAACTTTTCACATCAAACATCAGCAGTAACATTAGAGATCACAAGTTGTAGCGAATTCGGAGAATGAATATTAAAAGTAATAAAAACATAAATTACTTTCGCAGGTAGAGGATTAAACATTTGACTTTATGAAACAAATCTTAAATTTTATTTAAATGCATAGTTACTACATCACAGAATACAAAACACGCTAATTTAGAATAACAACTCACGTACAATCGATATCAATGCATCCCCATGTACAGCATCAGTTCTGTATCAATATCACAGATGCTCACAGTTAACGTAAGTATAGTAGAGAACACCAACTGGATTGGTATAGATTATTTTCCTTACTTCATACATCAGACTTCTTAAAATAATAAAATTTTAACAATTGAACATATTTACACCACAAAATTCTTTAATACATGAACGGAAACGACCAGCTATCGTTACACTGTAACCCATTTGCCATCCACCATTAATGTCGGACAACCTTTATCAATAGGATTATTTTGTGATTTTTACAACAAAGTGCTACAAGTTATGTCCAGAGAACAATAATGCCAATACCCATAATTAATTTAAAGAAGTCCATATTGAAAACATTTCAGAATTTTATTCATTAAACAAGAATTCAAACGAACTTACGTACGCAGAAAGCGTACATGGTAAAATCTAATATTGAAATTATTAATAGTATACATACAATTGATTTTTGTTTGTAGGTTTACAAGTTATTAAACACACTCTTCAGAGACTTCATAAGCGTAGCTAAATTATTCCAAAATCAACTTCGATATGTGCTTTATGAGACTGCAATGTACGGAAACTTATCTTTCATCTAAATCCTTGATACAAATAATGTAATTAATGAGCTTTCCCATGCGTATTGCAAAGGATGTGACTATTAGAACAGGCAGTGGTGCAGCTCATGAATTCATTCCCAAAAACACAGAATACGTTCCTGAATACTCCATTTTCAACCGCACCCATAGAATTAAAAATAGAAACACGATTAACCCAAATCAGTAACCATTAATTCTACTTTGAAGCTGCACTGAAACATTTTACTGGGTGCAATGCAAATACTAGTTTTCTACTAAAATATGTACTGCAATATCTATGTTTGTTTTAGCATCTGTCAAGTGCAAGAAAGTATTCAATGCACAAGTGAATGTGAGAAAAATAAAGAAAAAACAACTGAAATAAACTTACGAATTATGTGAAGTTTACTTTTGGTCCTTTTGTTTTGTTATACCGTAATCCTTCACTTACTCCAATATTAAGAATTATATGAAAGTTTTGGAATGATTACTTCACCATTCCTATGCAGTAGCGTAGCATATATATATTTTTTACTGAGAAGATAATATAAGAATTGTTTAAACTTCACGCGATGAGGAAAAGCACGAACGAGGAGTTTTAAAAGATAGGATATGGTCACAACTCACAACCTTGACTTAAATATGGTTTTGAAAAAAAATAAAACCTCTGACTTCTATCAGAGCAATATTACGTAAAAACAAAAAAGAATTTCACTTCTCACCATCTATTTACAAGTATTCTGAGAAAGTAATTGTCACTTTATCTTAACACAGCATGATTAATGTTATCACACGTATTTGGAGCTAGTTCCTCCAACGGCTACAGAACTACGGATGTTATTATTCCTCTAGAATATATCTATTTGTGGCCAAGAGAAATACTGTTAATAGAATTTACGTTATGTATAACTGGAAATACTCCTAAATCAATACTGAATTAACGAAAGTAACTAGCCAATGAGCTGCTATTTCAGTGTTCACATCAACAAACGACTCGGAATGTATTAGGTGAAACAGTCGCAGATTCGGACAGCACGACCCACTCAAAAGTATCTCACGTGCCTGCTTCACTTTCTTCTCGTGTCGAAGACTACCGGACCGAGTCCCCAACCTTACACACCTTCATAAAGGATATTCATAGCAAAAAAAAAAAAAAAAAGTTACTTTTCTCTACACGGTAAAAAGTGACTCATTCTAACGAAGAATGGAATATGTTAAAGTACCACTTTTATTTCCTTATAAATTCCGAAAAACCTTGACATGCCTCTTTCCTAGGATGATTCAATTGTACTTTACATCAGTGTATTATTATGAGTCTGTACTACAAATAAACAAAATATATAAAGTTCTTTAGTTAAAGAGAAAGTTACTCTACTTTTACCAGCAAGTATCAATTAAATTTACGCACATTTATTTGTACATAAATAAACAGTTAACATTTCTGAATATTTTGTCTTAGGTTTCCTCCAAATTTGTAAAAATTATTGTTACACTGTGGAAATTACTGATTGGTATACTTTCGTTTATAACGAAAGAAATTTTGTGGACACTTTTCATAATGGTGCTTATTAACTCTGATTTGTATGATTCTCAGACGAAAAATTTTCTTTAGCCACTTTGCTGCCATTTCTACATAATTATCACGTCCAACAAGGTCTTGGATACAATCTACGATTCTCTTCATTCTCAGTCAACCCTCGTAGCTTAGTGTCACACTTGCAATACACAATCCCCAATATTTAAAACAAATACATAGTGAAAGAATTTTTGAATCGCTTTTGCAGTCACTACATTTAATCTAGATTCAAACCGTAAACTGCTACGAAACAGTTATTAAGTAATAAAAAAAAAAAGATACAAAATAACATTATGTGCAATGGAGCTCATAGAAGTTAATCACATCAGAACAACAAAAGTTATAATCTTGATGAGAAATGGCATATTTTACCGTTGCTTAAAACGTTTTATATTCAAAATAATGATTTTAGTATTATACGTTATGTTACATATATCAATATCTAACTTCCCCTTTTTAGACAGTTTACTTAGTTTCAAATAGTCTTTGGTTCATTTCTGACAGCTGACATCGTTTTACATTTTCGAATAATACGAACGAACACCAGTGTCTTTAAAAACAACCGGAAATCAGTTACACTTTCAGGCAAAGACAAGTAACAAAATAAGTAGCGCTTGCTTTATCCTGAATGAGGATTTCGTAATTCTTTAGGTCTTTGAAACGATAATAATTCGACTGAATTTCAGAGAGAGAGAGAGAGAAAAAAAAAAAAAAAAACAGACGATCTACAAATGTTCATAGACGACTCGTGCGCATAACCACCACCTACGGCATTGCTTAGGTCAATATTTCGGTATTAGTTGACAAATGCCATACGCCAATATCACGTTGATAAGTTTCTATTTCTTAAATTACTTACTGCGTTCGTTCATGCAGTTTTTGGCAACATCCTATTATAAATTTCTAAAAAGAAAATAAGCAGACCAAGTTCCTTTTAGAAATGGCCTTAAAGGTACTTAGAACTCAGGTATGTAAATAAATATCTATTGACAAATGGGTTATTTTCTGAAATCTCAACAGCTATTTATTTTATTTTCCTATATCTTCCTTCGTTTCAAAAATATCACAACTAGAAATGAGGCATCGCCATATGAAGTCATTATATCACCATTCAAACCCCATTCTTCAATGCTGATGTATTGTCAAGGGCAGATGAACATCCCTGAACCCTCACACGATGACAAGTTCGTCTTATTTTCTCCTGTACGTTACCTCTTATTATTTTTTTTCTTTTATAGCATTGAAACCAAAAATTACAAATGTGCAACGGCTAATTATCACAGAGATACAATCAATATGTTCCCATTAACAGCACAATAATTACATAAGCGAATAATTCATCCAAATGTATTTTTTTATATCTTAAAGAAAAGCTCTTGACTTATTTCAACTTTCGAATGAACTTTTATATTAAACGAAAACAATGTTACAAAATGCATTCAAACGTCATACTAAAAGTACGAAATAATAAATACAACACTTTACCTTGTTTATACTCAATTTAATGCTTCATGATAGAAAAACCAAAAAAATACAATCAATAATTCCGTGGAACACAGAAAATCTCATACACATTTTGTACGAAAATATACCAATAATATAATGTCTACGATATTCACATAAAGCAGATCCTGTAATCGCCGTCCCACATTTACGAAACACAAAGGAAATATACAACTAATGAGTTCATTCATACTCTGCAATTAACACCATCATATACACTCCCACAAGCAGGGCTATAATTTCTTTCACAGACTGCCAAAATTTCGTATCAGTTAATAATTCCGGGATAACAGACACAGTAGCTATATAAATGAATCCACCAGCTGTGAACGGCAGAATCCAAGAACTAGCAGCATCTCCTACGAAAAAATAAATAAATAAGAAAACTTTATTTCTGGTAAGCACTTACACTTTATATTTTTGAATTTATTATCACGGAGCTTGATTTAATATAAACGAAATCATCAGTAATATTAAGCAAGCTAAAAGAAAGAACCTCACGGTTAAAAGTGGCAATCAACAAACTGAAATATCCTTTCGACAATAAATGAAACTGCACCTGTATTTAACTGATAAATTTCCAAAAATGCTTTAAAGCAAGCAAGTTGTACGATAATCAACATGTTTTAACGTGAAGAAACACCCCGATTGAAATCTAAATCTAGGCCTAATTCATTCCTAATCCTAGTTTACAAGAATTCTATGTTGACGACAGTCTTAGTATATAAAAATTTATTTCCATGCCACCACAAATCAAAATATCAAACAACTGAATCAAATTGAACGATATCTCATTTCTTGTTTCTAGTTGATTTTCGCAAGACACCTGTTTCTTTTTTACATACTTTCCTTTCATTCACAATGGTTCGTGGTGTCCTCAAATCTTGCAACCTTTCTTTCTTTCTTTTCCGTTTTATATGGCATTTGAGATTAAATAGAATCTCACTCTTGCCAATAAAGTTCTTTTAGGGGTCATTTATCTTCCTTGATTGTTATTTAATATAAGGTTTAATTGCCTTGCACTTTTGCCTTCAGTCCAATATGCCCGAATTTACCCTTATATAAGTTATAGGTAGAATACCGATTTAGGTGATAGATAAATTAGGAGCCACATACTTGATTGGAAAGTAGATTGAATTGAAAACTATTGAGATTTTTCGCACTTATAATGGAGTTAGTATTAAAGAGACTGAAAATGAAATCATATAAAGAAGAGTTTATTTAAAACTGAAAAATGTGTCATAGTTTTGAGCTGCTGATGGAGAGGAGATTTGTTAAATACAAATGACGACTTTTGAAGGGGTGATTTATCGATTTAAATTTCAAGTTTCTTGATACGTAGGCCTATATTACTAATATTTCTAGATGTATATTTATATTATGTAAGGTATTTGTTAATTATATAGAGTACTTCGTTAGAAACTTCGAAATGTTTATCTAAGATGACGGGGTTCAGATGAGTTCAATTAATAGTTCACGTATCCTGATAATGAGAGAATGTTAAGAAGAACAGTATAATTTGTATCATCGTTGAATTTTGTTTTTCTTGAGAAAATGAAGTAAAATGTACCCAATTTTAGGAGACTGATTATGAATTAGAAATTCTGTACTAAGCGGTAGAGTACGATAGATTTTACATCAGGTATTAACTGTTTTCGACCTTTTGTTTGTAAAGGACATTGAACGAAGAGATGATTGATATCTTCAGTAATTGAGAAGAACAGTCACATAATGGAGAATCAGAGTTTAATTTTGTGGAGATGAGCTTTGGTTGTAACGTGTTGTGATCGTAGTCTATTTAATAAAGTAATGCATTCTCTACTACATTTCTTGTACGCCAAGAACCAAGGTTTATGCATGTGTGTGTTAATGAAAGGTCGGTTTAACTGAAATACTAACTGAGGTGTTTGAGTAATCCAAGTTTGCCAATATTTTGTTATATTTTCCTTAACTTTGGGCATGATATCACTGACTTTTTCAACCGCTGCGTATACAACGCTATAAAGAGTTTGTGACGAGAAAATGTTTGAGCTGGATAGTAACTGGTGTGCATTATTTTCAACCAGAAATGGAAGACCATGCAAAGAATGTCGTCACATTTTGTCACCTACGACGTTTCGATTCAGGATAGTGCAGGGAAGCTCTTTGCTGATCCTTTTTATTTGGGAGGGGGGGGGGGGGAATCACCAGGATGACTTTGTTGAGTATTACATGCCTAGAAAACAGTGAAACTTATCTCTTGATAATACATCTGTGACCCTATATTACAATAAAACGTCGTAGACTGCTCATAAAGGGTGTACTGTTCCAACACGAAAACATCCGCTCGCATACCGTCACACTGAAACCATCCGTGAAATTCGATTTGCGTATCTTCCACATCCATCATATTCGTCTGATCTCGAGCAGTCGGAAGTTTGGTTGCAGTAAAAACGTCGTCAAAGAAGCTGTGTATGAACGGCTAAGAAAAAGACTCAAAGATATCTTCTCTGCTGGAATACAGAGCCTCCATTGGGAATCTGAGCAAGCAGGAAGAAAAATGACATCATATTTTCCAGGATATCAGTATGATTATGTGAGTAAAATATGGACGATTTTTCATGGTGTCTACTAATTTTGTGACTTGAAATTCCCTGAGTTCTTAATACGTAGGTTGCCTTTTAAGTTTTTACAATCGAACAATAGGTGGCGTTAATGAGTTGTGGCACCACTGTATTTGTGAACATTGACGTTTGTTATTGTGAAGCCAGTGGCAATTTAGAAATTGACTGAGTAAGTTGTTGATAGTGAACGTTTAAAAGAAGCAAGTTTGTGCAAAAATGGAAATCACCCGTGAAGGCTTACGTTGGATGATTTTTTATGATTTTAAAAAAGGCCTTACTCAACAACAATGCATAGAATCGCTTCGTGCAACTTCTGGTAATGAAGCACCATCAGAGAAGACTGTTTGCAATTGGTTTGCAGAATTTCGTCATGGTCGTGCGTCCGTCAGTGATGAATGTCGAGAAGGTCGGCCAAAATCGGTTGTCATTCCTAGAAACATCGATGCTGTGCGCAACATGATTAAAGAAGATCGGCATGTGACTTACAGACAGTTAGAGGCGTCTCTTAGGATATCGCAGACTGCAATACAATCGATTTTGCATGAACATTTAGGTGTGAGAAAGATATGTTCCAGATGGATTCCGCATAATTTGACCGAAGCGCAAAAAAAAGGGTCGTGTTGATTGGTGTCAGGAAATGTTGAAAAAATTCGACCGAGGACGTTCAAAATCCGTATACAACATTGTTACAGGAGACGAAACTTGGATATATTCGTATGAACCTGAAAGCAAACAACAGTCTACTGTTTGGGTATTTAACGATGAACTCAATCCCACTAAAGTTGTTCGTTCACGGAGCACTTCCAAGAAAATGATCGCTTGTTTCTTCGGTTGTACTGGACACGTCGCAACCATTCCATTAGAGGATCGAAGAACTGTTAATGCCGAATGATATACAACAATTTGTTTGCCAACGGTCTTCGATGAAATAAGGAAAAAGAACAAAAAACGTCGCATCATTCTTCATCACGACAATGCCAGCACCCATAAAGCACGTCAAACAACTGAATATTTGAAGGAGAAAAACATCGAATTAATGTCTCATTGCCCGTATTCACCCGATTTATCGCCTAATGACTTTTTCTTGTTCCCAACTGTCAAACAAAAGATGCGCGGAAAGTGATTTTTATCACCTCAAGAAGCTGTTGAAGACTTTCAAAACCATGTTTCTGAAATATCAGATTCACAGTGGAAAAAATGTTTCCAGAATTGGTTTGAACGTATGCAAAAATGTATAGACCTTAAGGGAGAATATTTTGAAAAGCAATAAAACACTTTGTTTCGAACTTGTTCGTTTCTGTTTCACTTTTTGTAAAAACTTAAAAGGCAACCCTCGTATAGTGGAACATGTAAATAATACAATGACATTTTTTAATACCACCACCACCCAAGTACAAGCATCTTGTACATTATTGGTTTGAATTTTGAATTTAATTTAATATTAAGGCCTTTAGATAACTTAAGGCCGGATGGATGGTGATGGTGGAATGAAGAAAGTGGAAGGAAACGGGAGAACCCCGAGGAAACCCACGCACACGGTGATTGTCCACCACAAAGCGCACATGGCATGAGCAGGCATCGATCCGACGACCCCTAGCACAAGAGGTGAGCACTCTACCAATTAAGCCACCACGGCTCCATACATTACTGGAATTTCACAAGTTTTAAAAAAGATAATTTCTTTACAATAGAGGATTTTAACACGTTACAAAATCCGGTCAGCAGTGCGGATCCAACCCACGATCTTCGCCTTGCCGGGGCAATGCTCTGAACAGCTGTGGGTAAGTCCATCTCATAAATCATTGATTTTTTTCTTGAATTACAGATTTCCCAAGTTTTCCAGATTTATAAAATTCCCTGAGTATTCCAGGGTGATAGACACCGTTTCTTTATTGAATTACCTTCATAATTAATGAGGTTCGTTGTTAGATTATGTCGTAGAAAATACACATGAAAATCAAGAAGTACTAATGCATAGAATTACTTGTAATGGATTAAGCATTTTATAAACTAACCATCGTGAAAAAACGAACTATCACGGAACACTTGGGAGACTTTTGTGGAGAAAATAGTTTTACTAACCTGACCCACAAAGTGGTCAATCTAAAGGATGCACGAAAAGTCCGCTGTTAATAAAAGTGTTAACCAGCCCCACTGCTATATCCATTGTTGTCGGGGAGCCCTTCGAAGTTTTTGTAGGCTTCGTTGAGGGTGGAAATGGCTAGTCACACGCAGACTCTGAAAATCCCAATTTGTTCGTTAAGATTAACGTCTAAGGACGCTCTTCGTATACGGTGCTTCTCTACTACGTACCGATCGATTAGACTGTTATTATCGTCTAGTAAAATGAACCCTCCCCTGTTCAGGTGCGAGAGGTCTCTGCAACATGGCGACCTAATATGTCATCCCTACATCGCTGTCATGGTTCCAAGTAGAAGCACATACAGTTCCGCGTGTCCTCAGAGAGAGAGAGAGAGAGAGAATGGGGAAGGCCACCCTAAACAAACACACCTACACCTTCATATCTGTTTCTTTCAAATATGTTATGTGGATGATAGGTAACACGTCCTTGCGTCTCGCCAGACGTCCTTGTCGAAAACTTTTGTCCAGACAAAACCTTGACTCATCAATGAAGAGTCACTGCTCGTGATTTCAATTCATATGTGCTCTTGACAACTGCAAACGTACCTTTCTAGGATGTTAGGTAAATATAGTACATAACGTTGGGCTCCTGGCGTACAACCCACCTTCGTGTAGTCATCTGCGATCCTTGCTGTTGATACAGGTCATCCAGTGGGAGCAACAACGTCGATGCGTTGGGTTGATGTGGCGGACCTGTTTCTCCGATCAGTCATCAATGAGCGATGTTACAAACGACTGACTTCACTATACCTCCGCAAAACATTGTATGTTGTCTGAAATGTGTTCCATATCCCGCTGACCACCAAAGGACGGACACTGATCCATCTAGACGTTGGGTCTGAGCAACCTAGGAGGTCGTAAATTAAGCCCCCCCCCCCCCGTTCTAATCTCACGATGGCCCGTCAGCGCAACTCACCAGTCAAACGTCATATTCGACCATTTTGACTTACCAACATCCTTCTACGTACTGCACAAACTCTCTGATAGAACCGTTCAGTGACTCAGCACACTGGGCCTAGTACGCTAACAAGGTAACCATATTTTCTACTAGTTTCGGGGACAATCATTCGAAACTATCATTTTTTTCACTTAAAATTTGATTTTTTCTTTACGTTTCGGGGACAACATCCGTACCTGATTTATTCTACGACATACGTTAGAAAACACGTATGTCTAACTATCTTTGTCTGTAATTTATAACTGGTTACTGTTTTGATTATTTCTGCAGTTTCCTCGGGTATTTCAACAAAATCTAGTATTTTATTTCTCACTGGGTCTTCCAAATCATATGCTTTAAAATAATGCACTAAAACAGTCAGGACTGAAGCACTTTGGTGCTTTTATGATTTGGCGTATCGCAAGCAACCGCATTGACAAAATCAAGATCAATTTTCAATTCACCTCTAACGAAAGGAGCGAAGACACTTATTATGATCGATTCACACTTTGTTCTTCCACAAGAGAACTTTAACAACGAAATAGCACAAGCAGAAAACTTCACGTCTTACAACTGGCGCCACCGCCTTATCAGCCAAGGTCCGTAGGTGTGCTCACCCACGCGAAAGATAAACAAGCATTCACAGACTTTGCTTATCAGCTGACCATATGCAGAACTGAAGCACTCATAAATGAAATTTTGTTGATTATGAGTTACGTTACTTCTATACTTGCTCTAGAATTCAGCCCCCAAACTAGAAAAGAGCAAAAATCATTTACTATCTATAACAGCAACTTCAGTGGCCCTGATCTTTCCACAGGAGTATAAGAGGAGAATGCCAACGTCAAGGTACTTACAATGATGACTAACCGTCAGATAACCCGTATAAAGAAACAGATTCTTAATTAAAACGCTTAACATTGCGTGTGTGTGTATATAGAACATAGTCTGTATACAAATCAAGCCTGAAAAAAAAAAAATCATCACTGAAATAAACGCTCATGAAAGTTACCATATACCACTCTAAAACTTTATTTTTATCTGGGCCAGTCTAGTAACTTTGGACTTCGGCCCGTCACGATTCGCCTTTAGCTGTTAAAATCTACACCCATGCCCCTGCCGGAACTCGATCCCGGAACCTTCGAGCCGATGGCCTACCACCGCAGACCACTCGGCCGGCACATACCACTGTAAAAAAAAAACTTCTTTGAATTTGAATGAAAGTACATTAAATCAGAGGAGACAAATTGACGGTTTAATTTCTTCGCAGACAAATGAACTTTAATTACAAAATCCAAATAAAAGAACAATTAGAATAAGCAAAGAACTTTTCAACACATAATTTGGCACCAAACCGTATCAACTAATACGCACGTATGAGGTTTCTATGTTAAAGTTAATGTAAAGCAAGGATCTCCCAAAAAGATGGCAGCACTATTTCCACACATGACCAATGTATTTTTATCGATGCACGAAATTTCAATACTGCTCCTGCAAATTCAAGACTAGAGAGTTCTATCTTTCAGGGAAGAAAATTTATAACCAATTCAAGATTTCGATCAATGCCGTTTGTTGAAATCGCTTGATTGCTGCTGAGAATATCAAACAAAACCTATAACAATGAAGCTCATCGGCATTGATCGGACTCTTGAATTGGTTATGGACTTTCTTCCTTGAAAGTTAGAACTCTAGGTTTGAATTTGCACGAGCAGCACTGAAATTTCGTGCAATGGTAAAAATACATTAGACATATACGGAGATAGTGTTGCCATCTTTGGTTGGAGATTTTGGCTTTACATTAACCTTAAATAATAGTAAGACCGGTTCGATCTAACTCCTAGCTTACTTCAACGTTTCCACCTTCCTAGTTTCTCCCCCTCCCTGAGAATGTTTTGAGGGGCGAATTACGTTATCGGTGTAAATAATCACAATTCTTTAATGGTGATGAGTCAAAACAGTGATAATCGTTACTTGTGTACATAGTTCCAAACACTCTTGTTAACGCACGCAAACGATTTCCTCTGAATTTACTTCGATTCCTATCAATCGTGTTCGAATTAGCGACGTGAAACAAACATGGACCTGTACTATTACTTTTACAGCAGAGGTTGCAAAACCACTAATAATTTTAGAAAAACACTAAATGTGTGAAAGATACAGATGAATATGGGAAACTTGTTGCAAATAATACCTTTCCCTTCCTGTAGTAATGAGACTACGGTTCCAGTCAATGCTCCAACAGCTGTAGTCAATTGTAGAAATATAGCCTACAAAGAAGAAGAAATAAAAAGAATATAAATTTCTTTAAGCAAGCATTATATGTACAGTCTCAGAAAAAGGTATTGCGAGAACATAGCATTCAGTTTTTCATTTAACTGATATTTTTGGGGCAGACACTCAGGTATGCCTAAGTCGTGACATGTCTGAGGGACTGCAAGTGACAGGCTCAGGTCATAGGTGCTTATATAGTCCATAAATACAAGTTAAATAGGAAACTAAATGTTATGTTCGCGTAACACCTTTTTCCGTGACTGTACTAAACAAATTTTATTAAACAACACACTCAATCATTGATCTGCCAGTTTAAAAAATACAACACACTAAAACTAGATTAGCTAACCAAATTCATTATCATCCGTAACAAAATTACTACAAGAACCACTTACGGAAGGTTCCATATAATTTGTATACACTCATCATCAGTTGGACAGCAGTAGCTGATGATGAGTGTATATTCCAAATGTATCAGAAACTAATGCTACATTATTTTTTACGCATAAAAGAAAACTTCACACTTTAAAACTGAAAAGCTTAAATCATGTCGGTGTTACACGTAATTATTTCATACCAATACCATATTTTACACGTTTGGTGGTGTAAAAATGACGGACAAGCCCTACTGACTACCAAAAGCACAAATTTCAAATGAAATAACACAAGAAATAGAAACTATCGTTGAAAAAAGTACACACTGTCTAGTCAAATCTAATCAATAGAGATCCGAATTCCTGGGAGTCTATTGGTTCTGGACTTTGTATAATCGTTCCTGACTTAATATATTGATAAATCTATAGTGCCACTGGAGTAATAGCTACAGATTTTACAAATTAATCATACGCTCTATTATTTTATCGCTTCGATTCTTTACAAGTGTAAAGTAATGGTATGGACGTTTTCAACATGTTATCTGAAAAGTTATCACTTTAAATTTTTCGTTGTAAATATTTATTTCCAAGTAGTGGACGGAAACTTTCTGCTACGATTAACAAAGCCCTAGTTCCTTATTACGTGGATAACAAATATAATCTAAATATAATTTCTTAAAGTAAAATACAATCAAGATATATATTGGATATAGTTTCTTACTGCAATATGACAAAAATTAGTTGGACATTTCGCATTTTGTTAAAATTACACCCGCTTTCTTGCTGCAAATATCGACAAGTATCAAGAAAACAAGTCTCAACAGCTAAACATAATTACGGTTTGTTCACTTGGCGAACGCTGGTTGCACTGAAGTGAAAAGAAATGCAAATTTGTGTCAATGGATATGACGTCACAGTGTATATTCGTGCAACACTTACTGTACACTAGATTGCACTATACTGACCACTCGAACGCAAAGGTGTACACTAATGTGCACTGATTTAAAAGGTGTGGTCCGTGCGAATAAACCCTTAGTTTCATCACTTAACAGGAAAAACGCACGATCCTAACAGTGAGAAATAAGAAACAAAAATATCAGTTTGGCATTTTTTTTATATATATATTTTAAGTATTAATGGTTTTGTTTACTTTCTGTGATGACTATACAGAAATGGGCCGCTCAATTAATTTGTTGGTGTTCTTTAGGCAACTTTGGCTCAGGACGATGATCCGTTCACAAATTTTCGTTAGATAAATTTTAAACTTTGGTAAACCTTATTTTTATATGGGCCAGTCTAGTAACTTTGGACTTCGACCCGTCACGATTTGCCTTTGGCTGTTAAAATCCACACCCATGCCCCTGCCGGGACTCGAACCAGGGGTCTTCGAGTCGATGGCCTACCGCCGCAGACCACTCGGCCGGCAAGTTTTCGTTAGAATGAAGCAACATAGATTTAGTTCTGGGTCTTGTGATCATGGTAAGAACTTCCTCTTATCCTGGCTTCTGCAATCAGTGGTTATTTCAATGTTAACGAATGTTATTCAAATTTATAGGAATTAATAATTGTTTAGTTCAAAACGCACAATCATCAATTTCAAAACTAACACGAAATTTTGGGATCAAAATTAGCAAAGTCTTTTTATATATTACATATACAAATAGGCCGGATAGGCAATATAATAGGTTAAATTTGAATAGACAGGAAAGGAATAGTACTTTTGTAGTTTCTTGACGAAGATTATGTGCACAATTTCAAAAGTCACTATATATTTCGGCTCGGTAGACGGAAGAAAAATAGTTCACTGAACACACGAGTAGACAATAGGAATAGATAAAAAAAAAAAAATGGCGGACATATACGAGATGTCTTGTTGACCGGTGTCAACTCGTGTGCCACCCATGTGTCCAACTTATCCACCTTACCAATATAGTTGAGTCGTCGACCAGCAGTGGTAAGGTCTATACCAAACTTGTTTGCAATAGCCCAAATACTTTTCAGTGGGTCAACGTCGACGCTACTTTTCAGGAGCTCATCTGAAACTCTGCTGTCCGTGGCCACGGAGTCATTTCCCAGTGATGTATGCCCAGAACGAAATGTCTTTATTCTCCCATGATTGTACCAGTAACGGAATTGTATTAATACTGAGTTACTGATCACATTGGTCCGCCATTTTAATTCCACATTTGTGAAAACATATCAATAGATTACAGTTTGTGTTCTTCGTAAATTCTCCCAGTTTGGCTTTGACAAAATTTTTAAGTTACGTGACAATATTTTAAAACTCAAAATCCAGGCTCACCTTAGCACATTGGCGAAGGAAACCATCATGCTTCTTGTAGTATTATTCTGACATCAACGTGAATTACAGTTGGTAGCGCGGTGTTTTTTTTTATTCAGTCATCCTGATTGGGATTTCTCCTGTCACACCACGGTAATGCCGGGATCGTTCCTATCCGATTTCCTTCCCATATATTTTCCACTGCTCTGTAAGGCACAATTACAGAACATTACCTGTGGTAAGTAGCCTACATGTTTCATAAGTACGACCCTAAGCGTGTTTTGTATGTTACATATCTCTGATTACACACTACATGAAACTCCTTCCTCTTTTCCCCAGACTTATTTAAATAACTGAACTTACCTTCTTCCTATTACACCCTGACTGTATTAGAATGGCAAAATCTCCTATCTCATGAGGTACTTCATGTAAAAGAATGGTTACTGTAGTCACTATTCCAACACTCTTCCCAGCGAGGTAAGAAGCCCCAATGGCGAGGCCGTCTGTAAAGTTGTGGGTGAAATCCGCTGCTAAATTTAGATATCCGGCAACTTTGATATCTTCTCCATCTGCGAAGAGAAATTACGAGAAAGATTAGCAACTATTTCACGATAAAACTACCATACGACTATAAAACGAACACGTTAACAGTCTTCTTTGATGATCTTTAAGTGAAACTGTCATGTTCTATTACGGTATTTATTTTCTACGGTTACATTTTGTCGTACTAACCGATGTGGTGTTTATACCGGAATCTTAAAGACAAAAGATAAATGAATCCAGCACGAGAGGATTTGAGTGATATTTATAGCTATTTAGAATAATGAACTGCCATATATCTACAATTAGCGGAAACGCTGAACTGTGCTGAACAGAATTATGACACTGTCGCACTCAGTCTCAGACTTGGACTGCGATTGACTCAAACCAAAATACTCGGACTGGACAACAAATCCAATCTATTACAATTCCTAAGATGCTGAAAGAAGTTCATTCCAAAACATCTCCCAAACCACACATTTCTACGGTACTTACCCTCAGTAGATTCTTTCACTATGCGATCCTGGATAATTTCGGAATAAGCACGATGTCCAAAATTGTAAGGAAGATCTTGAGATATACACGAAGTTCTTCCTTGTTAAACAATGTTCTACAGACACACATTCTGTTATGTAATTTCTCAGCGACAGTCGTGTCTTTCTTTCTAACTCATGTACTTTGTATGAAATAATCACTAACTTCATGTAACTGTCCCGGGGCAGGACGTTTGGGCGCGAGTTGTTTACAACAACTTATGCTTGGTGAAACTATATATATTTTCTCCTTTTTATCGAACTTACTATTCTTCTGGAAGTGAAGAGTTTAGCTAACGTACTAAAGTTGCGCATAACTAAAATTTATGTATTAAAAAACAAGTTTAATGATTGCAATAAAAGTCAATGGTTTTAAGCATAAATTTTGATAAAACGGTCAACAAAAGCAAATGGCGGTTGTTGGCACAAAAAGACATACCAAAATTGCTAGGTTAAAACTGCATCAGTGTCATATAAACAAAAAATAAAATAATTGTAGCAAAATTAAAGCATCAAATAAACAATAATTCTGAACTAGAAAGGTAAAATGTCAACACGTGACCAAGCGTAAATTGATAAAAACAGTGCAAATACTTTAAATTCCATATTGGTGTTTATCCAATCAATCAGTAATAAATACCAACGGTCAAGTAACAATAAAGTTCTTAAAAAATGATACACAAATTTAGTTATAAGCCTTTAATATACAAAATTAAAAGTTAATCACTTCTTAAGCAGTTCACAACAAAATAATATCACAAAACTAAATAGTGTACAAGCATTAGCAACTTGTCAAACTAAAATTGCAACCTACAAATTCAAAGTATAGTAAATAAATGCATGTAAATACTTTAACCAAAGCTCATATTAAGTTAGGAATTGCCAATCTCTAGCTATACAAATATAGAAATAAACTGCACAGTATGTTAACGTCAACGTTTAAATAGAATTTAGAGCCAAAAATAAAAGCAGTTTACGTTTTGTATAATTAAAACACACGATATACATAAACAAACACACCACTAAAGCGCAATAATAAAACTTTAATTTCACACTCCACCCGTGGTAAACCAAATTTCATCAAACTTATTAGCCAATCTACACAACTGCTTCGTACATAAAAGAAGGAGAACGTACTTCTTACTTTAAATGTGGGATACGACAAATACTTCGCGTCCAAACGTCACATGCCCAATTGTCCTTTCACGATATAGCCTACTTCAGATTTGAAAGATGAATCCGAAATCTCAAAATACAATGTATGTATGTAGCGCTCTTTATAATATTATTAAGCCAGTCGTACACGAAACGAACTCACACTCTTTTGGCATTGTTTGTGGTTTTGAAACCATAGCTCATGTGCATTATACAGATTCCAGGCTTGCTGTTGGCAGGCACAGTTTCTTCACAATAATGAGTGCATTTCGCTCCTCAGAACTTCGAAAGTTCATCAGTGTAACTCTCAGGCACTTCATTAATAAAAGAATCTTGTTCTCCTTACCGTAGTTATAGCCTTTAATTCCCCCAATCGATTTCGTGACCATGACACTTTTGAGAATTATTATCACTTTCCCAGTTAATGTGGATATTACGAGATAAAAAAAAGTCCACAACATACAGACTACCGCGATCTCGTTTTGGCCGGGAGAATGCCAATACAAGTTTTATCACTAGAATCATGAAGATCAGCATATGTTTGCAAGTAACGTTTAATTAGCTTTATTTCCTCGCTTGAAAGCCCCTCCAAGAAATGGAACACATCTTTTCTCACCTGACTCATGACGCAAGTATGAACAATAAATAAAACAACCAATATTTCTTAAGTTCATAAATATAACAGTTTATGACTTGAGGAGGAACACAGTGGCAATATCATTTGAAATCCTGTCTCAATAAAAAAAAAAAAAATGCTCATTATCTCGATACTGCATTTACTAATTATTAATTATTAAAGCCGCTCCCATATTCCTTAACCCACAACTGTGAATTATAATGAAGAAAATCTTCCTCTAATGAATTCTTACAGCAGATCTAATATAAACAACAGTTCTCACAAAACACGAAAACCTGGACAACCCCCTTTGGAATATTTACTTTATGCCATTGCTGACCCTGTGCGTGACTAAGGTATATCGAAACCAGTAACGAATGTCTGAAGGTTTAAAAGGTTGTCTGTTCATATATTCGACCTTGAATCCTAAGTTGGGAAATACGTTTGGCCAGATGGATGTTCAACATAGCACACTGTGCGCATCCGCCTGAGATTATCCGGAGAAAGTAACGTAGCCACTAGAACTTGGTGGTTAGGTCTACTCCTCTGATATCAAGCAAAGTAAGAGACGAGCCTAACTCGTTCTAAAATTATATTACATAAAAGGAGGACCAGATTTGCTTCAAAAGGGCTTGAGAAATGCTCGCCTTAATAGTAAATTGCATTTTTGATCAACAGTTCTTTAGCATAATATTAATGTTAAATACACATAATAAACGGTTTAAATAATGGAAATTCCTATTCAGGCCTGTCCTTGGGCCTTGTCGCCTGATTCATTTCGGATTCTTAAATCCCTAAAAGTCCCAAGCTCAAGTGATAAAACCTCTCTCGTAGAATAACGTACTTTCAACTTACCTAATCCTATCCTCACCCCAATAACTTGCATACACAGTTTATATAATAACTATGCTGTTCTTTACCAACCCGATTTTACTGACAAGCATCCTGAATATGTTCACATTATTCTATTCACTTACACCGGCCTATCTTTGAAATGGGTTACTTTGGTGTTCCACTGCATATAGTTGGTTCACCTTACACATGATTTCATGTTAGGAAGGTGAGATTAAATTAGCTATTTCCTTTTGCGATTTTTTTTTTTTTTTTTAAACCTAAATACTATGCAGAGAGTGGACCAGTCATCGTTCCTCCGACTAACGTATTTTCAAAGAACAAGAGATGCGATTTTAATAGTAAGAGAGACTACTATAGGGGAAGTTTCGTTGATGTCAGCCAAAAAATGTAAAATTTACAGGAGACACAACATGTTTGCAACGTGGCATGAGACTGATAAAGCTAAGAGTACGTGTTTTTTTTTTAACTTGCGCGTTGGGGTCAAGCGCACGGAGTGAGTGTTATGTGCATCGTGTACAATAAAAAGTAATCAAACCTGACTTGAACCCGAATTCGCTCTTTCGACATTGTCGTAATTTTTGTAGTAAAATACGTGCCAATCACAATACGAAGTGACACCATTAATATTCATCCGTATTCCGGCATATTTGTATTTGTTGATCAACTCGACGAAAATATAATGATACATGGCTTTTCGTAACACTCCTTGGATTGCTGGCCGCCAGATGTTCATATTAAGTGTTTATGATAAGTATTCGCAAAGGAATAAGTAATATGGAGTGTACGTAAGGCACAATAACTGGCCGAAGTAAACAAGACATTATATAATAGTTCCATCTACACCCTTGTACACACGGAAAAAGGGAACAACTAGAAACAAGTGTATGTTAACTCATACCCCGTTCTGGTGTCGCTCGATCGGTGAATCAAACTTCAAATCATGCCCTATAAAAGATGCTTTTGCAGCAGATAAATGTAAGGTACTAGTTCCGCACTGGGTCATCTACGATGGTAAAAGGTAAATGTACAGAAGAAATCGAGTGGATCTTAAGAGCAGGCGTATGCTAATCCGCTCGTTATCGAAATGTATTTTTGTAGCATTGATGTGAAATTATTCCAGAAATGGGTTCACTTTACTTTATAGCCAGCAAAAATGTGAAATTTACAGGAGAAAAGGAATACTATCAAGGTGAGGGCAAGTGCGTGAACTGTAATTTAAGGTAATCTTAGAGTCGGTAACATGTGAGTGAGAAAAAGCAATAATCAGATGGAACTATTTGTTTACGTCCGTCGTGTATAACAGTGAAGTTTGAAAGTAACTTACTGCGTTAGAGGAGTGAAGACGGCGTGTGCTATATTTCGTGTGGATAACGTATAAGGAGAAAAAAGAAACTCACCGGATTTTTCTAATCTACGGTAACCTAACCCTAACCTGAATTTTCTAGCCTTCCATAACCAAACCCATGTTCCGAAATATATAATTAAGAAGAAGAAGAAAAAATGAATCAACCCGATTTTTCTAACCTCCCCTAACTTAACCCATGTTTCGAAATATATTATTATGCGGGACAGGACGTTTGGCCGCGAGACCGTATTATAGCACGTTTAAAGTAAAAGAATGTTTTTCCTATCTCACTTATTCATCTGAATAAAAATAATATTCTTTTTAAAATTTACATCTACTGCAACATCCCGTCTAACTAAAAGTTATGAAAGTCGGGGAAACAAAGAAAGCTTTGATTGGCTCTCTACAACCAATCAGAACATATTGTTCACGATAAGGAGTCAATCAAAACACTTATAATCTGGTTTGTTTAATTCTCGACACTTTTAATTAGAAACTATATATTTGAGTCGCCTCGTGCTGGATTTTAGGGTTTGTCCAGTCAGTGTCCTCGTGAGGTGTGGTTTCGCCTAGTCTGATTTCAGTGTAAAGTATGGAAGTGTTATCGAAAAGCGAAAGGGTTAAATTAGCCGACAACGAGTTTCAGTATGTTTACGACAAAGGCAGCGCGGATGCAAGAAAAAAGTATTTGGCGGTGTTAAATAAAGGCGGAAAGGTGCAAGGCTCGTATAAGGTATTTACGCGTGTATAACACCCGCTTTTTTCAAGAAATTAAGACAAAAAACTATGGTGCGTATTATACACGGAGCATTTTTTAATTAGCGAGCAAAGTAATCACTCTTGATGGAGACTACGCGCACCACTTCCGCCAAGCAGGAGCTTTACCGCCGGTATTTATGGCAGATGTGTCCGAGCTCGTTCACGGTGTCCGTTTCTGCTGAGCATTTTTCAGACATTCATTTCAGATATAAATTTTGCGTGTCAAACACACCTACAAAACTTTCACAAACACCTTCTATCGGAACCTAAACTGCAGTGATATAACAATAAAGTAATATAATAGTAAGGTATTGTAGAGGCAAGCTGCAATACTATCTTGAACCACATGGCAGAACTGTAATAAACGAAGTTAATAATTTCTTGAACCTACATTGTGCGCGTGTTATAAACGAGATTTTGCCATCTTTTCCTATCAAAATCAGAGTACGTGTTACACATGCGTATTTAAAAAATTTGACTTGCACTGTTACTCTTAGACATTAAACATACTGCCATATAAACATCTCACGCTCAAAACTGCGTTAGCAATTTAAACATTCATAGTTAAATTAGCATGCTGCGGTAGTCTCACTAAAACTCAATAACAACATATTTTATACGTTTAACTTGTACTGACATCCTTTAATAATACCTGCTGCCATACAAACACATCTCGCGCCCGTACGTCACGTACCCTTATTATGGGTGAAGTTGCGCAGAGCCGATCTGTAGCTTAACTTCTAAACATTATAAAAAAGGTTGTGTCAACTGTGTAAGATTTCAAAAATGCGTGTATATATATATATATATATATATATATATATATAAAACTAACCTGACTTTCCTAACTTAACCAACTTTTAAACAGTACAAAAGAATGATCAAAAGATAACTGGATCAGCTGTGTAATAATAGCCATTAATAATAATAAAATAGCCAACCTATTTTTCAAACCTAGCCCATGTTCCGAAATATATTAATAAAAAATGAACAAACCTTATAATAAAATATGATCCACCATGTTTATATGTTGATTTTATCGTGTGTGTATTTGTCGCTATTAGTACTCATCCACAGTAGCCATGTTTTGTTCAAGTCGAGCTCGTATGTATGGAAGTAATAATTACACATGAGTTTTCGTACCACTTTGTGGATTGCTGACAGTCGATACGAGTTTGTGGAAGTATCTGATTATTACTGAGAGGTAATTTAAGTGGAATAAAGCGTAGATATGGCTCAGTAGGTGGCGGAAGGCGTGGGCCATAAAGTTAAGTTTACCCCCAGAAATAATGAAGAATCATAAATGGAACAGTTTAGATTATTTTCAAATAACCTAACCTTCTCAACGTCGTAACATATGTTTCAAGAATGGCGAATAGTTTGAAAAGTAATAATGTAGACATATTGGAAGGTATACTGCAACACAAGTGCCTAATTTAATAAGCCATTATGTACGAAGACACATGAAACTTACCTTGTTCACTAACAGCGGACTTGCTTCCTGTATCATCTTTAGACTTGGCCTCTCGAACACTTTCATTCGCCTTATCTTTATCACTCAACTCATCTTTCTTCTTCTCTGCCTTGGATTTCAAGCTATTTTGCTCAGCTATGTTGTGTGAGTGACCATGACCACCTTTAATAATTCTAACAAACTTTTCAACCATAAGAAAAGTAACAATGCCACAAAGTACCCAAAGACCCACACTCAAATCATGACCGTGAAATTCCCCCTCCCCGTGACCACCATGGCTATGAGAATGAGAATGACTATGGCCATGGTTATCTGAGCCATGAGTATGAGGAATAAGGGCATGAGGAATTAAGTGAAGAAATGCATCTCCTAACAATCCGCCCGATGCAAAACTTAGAAGAATTTTTAACAAAGGTTCACGTTCTTTGGTATTGTCAAGTGGCACGAAAAACAATATGAAGAACGGCGCTGCACTGATTAACACAGTTGATAACAAAGCTTCAACCCATAATGTATATGTATTTCGTTCAGCTGTTGGCGGCATAAAGTTTTTTTTATGATCCTCATGAGGTTCGTTTGCTTGTTTTGAATACTTAAATGCAGGTGATTCAGAGTGTTCGTGAGAGTGACCATGTCCGTGCTCATGAGAATGCGAATGATCACTTCCATGACTGTGGCCGTGTGTTTGGCATATCCACGGGAAACTGAAGAAAATCAGTACAAATATTGAAAAAACTACTACAGTTCTTATCAATGAACTTAAACACCCTTTCGCTTCCTTCATGGCAACTCAAAATGTTTACACAACTTGTATGTCACGTATGACCAACACGAACTCACAGACGTGAATTAAAATCTTAAAAAGTTTAATAATTTCTCCTTCATTTAGGTTTAGAACCTAAACTCGTGTCCTTTTTGGTATCCTGAAGTGTGTCCACTTTAAATCATTTTACATAATTAACAATATTCATTAAAATATCCAATGCGAAAAAGAACTAAGCAGTAAACACAACACTTAAAGCAGAAACGTGGCTAACAATGGTGCCAGCTAGTGCTATTTTCTGTGACGTATATAAAACAGGACATTCTTGCTGCAGTATTATTTTGGTTAAAACTTTGCAAACTTTTATTTTTCTATAGGTCAGTTTAGTAACTTTGCACTTCGGCCCGTCACGATTCGCCTTTTAGCTGTTAAAATCCACACCTATGCCCCTGCCGGGACTCGAACCCGGGACCTTCGAGCCGATGGCCTATCGCCGCAGACCGCTTGGTCACCCGGCCGGCAGTATTATTTTGGTCTGCGTCTGGTGCTTTTTGAATTCTAAGAACTAGCTTTGGTGCATTATAAGAAGACCTAGCTCCTTGTTAAGTGTTCGTAGCTTAGTTTAATGGTTAACGTATCGAAAGCTGATCCGGAGGACATGGGATCGAATCCTGGCGTGGTTATATTTACATTTTTTTAAAAGAAAATTAACTTCTTTTTTCTTTTCTAATGTATATACACATTAGGAAATTTCATAAAATTAGAGACCAAGGGTTATATATGGAGCACACACATAGTGCGACCAATTCCAAAATAGTTGGCCAAAAGTAAAAAAAAAAAACACACACACACACAAGTGAATGATCTCAAAATCCGTACTCAGGCTTTTTTTTTTTGGTCGCTGATTACGAATCTGAAATCATAGTTGCAAAATGTAACCCCCCTTCATCCCCTATTCACAATTCGTGAAACAGCCTGTATATTATGTTATAACATTGGAGGAATTAAAACAGAAGGAGACGCCCAAGCTGCCAAATTTTGAAGCTAAAAATGGCCGCCCGTCAATCTTCCAGTGCGGCCATCCGCTATCTTGCATGTGGAAGAAAACATCAAATCCCTATTGTTTTATGTACACCGTATAGATAATATTTCATGAAATACTAAATCACATGTTATTATACTTACGTTTGTTTATTAGGGAACGTTTAAATTAACTAAAGGTGTGCTTGAATGGAAAAAATCTAGCAGAATAAACATTGGACAATGAAAAATATAGACGTCTAAAGCCCTTCTTGTTACCAATATTAAGGGTGAATATAAGCAATAGTAAGTTTCCAGAAATGTGTAAGTGAATTATTCATAATCTCTTGGTAATATATATATTCAAATTGTTGGATACCCTGACATCTTAACTGAATTTAAAAAGGAAAAGTTAACAGAAACATAATTTTTTAAAGGACGAATATTAAGAAATTTCAGTTATTATTGGAAGCGTGCTTTGATATTTATTAAAATTTAATAAACTAACCATTTAATTTTGGGATATTTTGTTTTTAACTGAGGTAAACCAGTTCTTCCTTTATTCCACCCAGGGAGCGCGCCACTTTGTGGTTTTGGCAATAGTGAAATCTAGAACAAAAGTAGTGGAGGAGGTCCATCAATAGAATCTTCTTGAATCTCAAGAATTATTCTGGCAGCTATAGAACGATTTAGTGAAACCTTAAAATTTATTGCTAAATACATCAATGGAAGCAGTTATTTACCCTGAAAAGCAACATTGGATTGCACTATGCGAGGACGGCGGTGGCGTTTGGAAAATTTCTCAACTATCTTAGGTAACATTTTGATGTTTATTTTTCTTAGCCCTGGAGTGGAGTGAAGTGAAGAATATTCGTCTAAATTTCTGCTGAACAGTAAAAAACAAAAGAAGTGTGAAAGTTGAATTTGGATTAAAATAAAACATGAAGTCCAGGTATTTTAAAGCAGTTCAGCTGGAGTGTGCCTATTCCTTTAAAGCACGTGCGTAATGTTAGTGCACATCGGCGTAAAGTAATTTTCGTTACCTACTGAACTTCCCGATGGAGATTATGTTCAGCCTGGGAGAAATTAACTGTTGGTTAGGTTAGAACTTCATTTATAATGGTATTATTCGAGCTTTTATAGTAGAATAACCGAATATAGAGAGGGTGGGATAACCGGCCCATATGTAGGACATTTAATAAGCTATTGCTAACACGTTGATCATCTGCTCATGTAATATTGTCATTGCCTCTAGGAAATATTCCCCTATAGCATTTCTAGGTCACTAGAAATTGTTAAAGAATACCCTCTCAGCAAGGGCGCCGATCCCGGGGGCGGGGTGCTTTGCCCCCCCCCCCCCAAAGTTGAAGTGGGGGCCCAAATGATAAGGTGAAATCGGCTATCCTATTTCTACAGTACATGGTCATTCGTTTTCCTCTTCTACTAAGCTTATCTCCCTTTGGCATATCTATTTCATTGACAAATTCCTCCCTGAAACTTGTGTGCTACAGTACTTATATAAATTACATCACGTATAATTACATCCCCCTCGACTAACTAAAGGAGTTAATTCGTGCATCGATAAAAACCATTTAGTAAAAAAAGAAAAGAAAGAATGAAAGAAAAAAATGAAAACGTATTTTCTGTCGTTTATCCCTCGGAACGCCAAGATCGGGTCAAAAATGACCCATACAGTCAAAATATAATTTCGATTGCCCAAGAGCTAAACATTGCACAAAAAACCGTGTGGAGCTATTTGCATAAGGCTGGATACAAAAAGGAGATTGATGTATGGGTGCCACACGAGTTAACGCAAAAAAAAACCTCATGGACCGAATCTGCTGAATCGCAACAAAAGCGACCCATTTCTGAAGCGGTTGGTGACTGGTGATGAAAAGTGGATCACTTACGACAACGTCACGCGAAAACGGTCGTGGTCGAAGCGCGGTGCGCCGGCGCAAACGGTGCCCAAGCCAGGATTGACGGCCAGGAAGGTTTTGCTGTGTGTTTGGTGGGATTGGCAGGGAATTATCTACTATGAGCTGCTCCCCTACGGCCAAACCCTTAACTCGGAACTATACTGTCAACAATTGGACCGTCTGAAGGCAGCAATCGCCCAGAAGCGGCCAGCTTTGGCCAATAGGAGAGGCATTGTGTTCCACCAGGACAACGCCAGGCCACACACATCGATAGTGACTCGCCAGAAGCTCCGGGAGCTTGGTTGGGAGGTTCTTATGCATCCACCTTATAGTCCGGACCTGGCACTGAGTGATTACCATCTATTCCTGTCCATGGCGAACACGTTTGCTCGTGAAAAATTCGCTTCAAGAGAGGCTTGTGAAAATCGACTGTCTCAATTTTTTGCCAATAGGGACAAGAGCTTCTATCAGGGAGTACGCCAGGAATGTAGTCGAAGGGGGGTGTCATTCATATTCAGTTATAGACTATACTATACAGTCATCCATTATAATTATCTTACCATGTATGCATGCATGTGCGCGCGCGCGCGTTTCTGTTTGTAATACTTTTCAAAATAAGAATTGTGCATAACCACATAAGGACAATGTGTGTAAATAGCAAGCATTATTATTATTATTATTTAATTACTTGCAAAGAAATTAAACAATTTACTCCTCTGTCGTTATATAGGAAACTGATTTTAGACTATGATGAGTTTTGATCTTCACGCTTCGGATCATTTTCATCGAGTAGAATGAATTACCAACAGAACTATTAGCTTTCAAATAATTTTAGATATTATTATTTGTTTTTTTTTTTGTTTGTTTTTTTGCACTTGTCTAGCTTTTGCAAGCTTCAATTTGGTAATATGGATAGATATTTATTATTAAATTTTAATTACTATGAAAGAGATTATTTACCTCAACTATGTCTTTAGAGCAAAAAATATACATTTTAAATAAATGGAAGCTCTACTTTTCTCAAGCTTTCCTGGAGTATATATCAAGATTACATCACAGTTAATAAAATAACTTAGTAGAAATTGTATGCACTTTTTATTCCAAAGTTCTCGGATCGATGCCCAAAGTGACCGACTTCATTAAGGCTTTCCAAACAAATGCTGAAATCAGGGCATCCACTTCCACAAATTCAATTCTTCTTAACGGTATTAAGGAGAATTGATTAAGATATTGTAATATGTCATTTTTAGTTGTTTTTTTTTCGGAATGCTCAATGAGAAGCAGAAAAACATTAAAAATGCAAAATTCAACTTTTGACCAATAAGGTTATTTTCAGATTAGTCGCTAACATATATATTTCCGGAGGAACGTTTCTGGTATCTATTTTTCGTTTTTCTGTCGCTACAAACCAAAGCATTGATGGACGTTTGAATAAAATTCTTTAAACTTTCACGACGAGAAAATATTACTCATGATCTCGTTTCTTTTTCAAACCATGCAGAAATTTGCCACACTGACGTTTCTAACACCTAAAATCATATCTACTAACTCAAACCCAAACTAATGGTAAGACATTCCGTCGAGCGCCAAGGTGTGCCAGACGGATTTTAGCTCGGCCTGAGCCTGAGATGCTTGAATGCCAAAATAAAATGATAAAATTCAAACGGTTTTTCGTTGGGTAGTACATAGTCAGCGCATCGGCTCTCGTCGCAGTTGTACTTTGGCTCCCATGATACCAATTTGCTCCATGATACCATTTTGTATTCAAAGTGTCTCCCTAATATTTATCACGATACTGGATAAGTATCAAAATTCTGCTAATCGAACCCGGAACCTCCCTCACAAAGGGCGAGAGCGTTAACCATGTGGATATCCGGGAGCCAACCCAGAAACTAATCCTGACTGGACCACGGCATGCCCTCCCGTTTCGATTTTCGAACCGTATAAACTCTGAAAGATAGTGGCGAATCATAATTAACAGAAACTGGTGAATAGTCAATGGTTTGTAATGAGTTCCAGCACGCCAAAGATTACAAGTAGTGGATGTCACTATTACCTTCATGCACGTAAAAACTTTATTTTCTATGGGACAGTCTAGTAACAATTTTGACTTCCGTCCGTCACGATTCGATCCTTTTCACCAAGCTAAAATCTACAAACACCCATACCCCTACCATGACTCGAACCCGGGACCTTCGAGTCGTTGCCCTAACGCCTGCATGCACGACCCGTGGCTATTAAAATATTAAATTTAATGAAATATTAAAATTTTCAAAAATCCCGATTGCTTGATGAAATGTTGACTACCGCAGTTTTTCTTATCTTTACTCTTCGAATTTCAAATATAAATAAGAGAAAGCCCACGCAGGGCTTCGGCGCTAATCATTTCATCTGGGAGTAGAGTTAAATAAAAAATTGGAAAAACTATGTAGCCAGTGTCATACTATCTTGACTAAGGAAAATTTTTCAGGACACTTTTTTATCTTTAGCGACAACGTAACACGTTCAGGATAACAAAAAAGAAAGCTCTTTTAATTATTGTCTGACTGTATGTGTGTTTGTGCTAGTCTGTACGTCACGAGTTCGAGTACCGAAGTCTGGCACAAATCAGTGAGTGTTTGAATGATACCTTATTTAACTGGCACCTAAGTAGGGAAACGTATGACTTTGTCTCCAGCCACTTGTGGAATGGAGATGTGCATGTTAGGAATAACCAGGAGGGACAGGAAGAGAAATGAATGGATTCGCGCACAAACAAAGGTAGAGGATGTAATCAAGACTGCGAAGAAGATGAAGTGGAGATGGGCCGGTCACATAGCTAGACGAACAGATGGAAGGTGGACGACAAATGTACTACAGTGGATTCCTAGAGAAAAGAAACGACCGAGACGACGTCCAAATGTAAG
>JAGDQP010004796.1:0-29436 GCA_022664845.1 Lepisma saccharinum
TCCAGATTAGGTTTTGATACCATTGAAATCCTACTAAAGGACCATGCAGGGCGAGATTTGCCATTTGCAACTGGAACGTTGACGGTGACACTTCACTTTAAACGTCTCTCCAAATGAAAGTTAGAACATACCGTGGTCGCGGAATACCTTATTTCGCAGGACCTGTTTACCAGCGCGGACATGGAATAGGGAGTTTATTTCGTGGTCTTTTTCGTTTTGCCATGCCATTTATTAAACAAGGCGCAAAAGCAGTTGGGCGACAAGCCTTACAGACAGGAATGCAAGTTGCGGGGGATATGCTGGAAAATCGTCCCGTTAAGGAATCAATCAAAGCACGCGTTCACGAGGCTGGATCGGCTTTAAAGACAAAAGCCGCAAATAAAATGACTCAGTTGCTTACTGGAAGTGGTCGCAGACGGGCACGTAAGCGAAGAGCTCCTGGTTGTGTTGGTCCACCTCGAAAAATAAGCAAAAGACACCGTACTAAAACACGCGATATCTTTAGTTAATCATCATGTCGTTCCTTACACCCGGCAGTAAAGAGTGCTGTACCAATGAATTTGATTTGGTATCTGTACCCATGACACAAACAGCCATTGAATCCTCACGTATGGTCGAGTATCGGCCTATTTCCACATTAACATCAGAAGGACTTATTGAATTTGTTATTCCCGGAGACACTGCAGAGTATATTCATCCGGCATACCTCTACCTTTACGTTAAATGTAGAATTCTCCGTGGTGATGGTACCAATCTTCATGTAGCAGCGGCAGGACCTCCACCCGTTGCAGCCGATATTGTCGGACCCTTTAATAATTTCCTCCATTCGCTATTCAGTCAAGTAGATATTGCCTTAAATGACAAGTTGATTTCATCTTCTAATGGTACATACCCTTATCGTGCATATATCGAGACCATTCTCAATTATTCCGAGGATGCTACATCCACACATTTAACCAGTGCATTATGGTATAAGGATACTGGCGGTGAATTCAATACTTTAGACAATGCAAACACCGGATTTCAAAAACGTGCTTCTTATGTTGGTGGCAGTGCTCCCTTTGAAATGTTTGGACGCCTGCATACAGATATTGCAGGGGTCGACCGTATTCTCCCTAATAAGGTTACTCTTCGCGTAAAATTGTATCGTAGCAAAGATACGTTCTGTCTTATGGCAGGGCAAAATGAAAACTTTAAGGTTGAGTTAAAGGATGTTACACTATATGCCCGTCGAATGGATATATCAGCTGATTTGGCTCTTCAGCTAAATAGCTACATGCTTAAAGATACTGCAAAATTACCATTAACGCGAGTTGAAACTCGTGTACATACCATTCCTCAAAATGTATCAACATACAATCTGGATAATTTATTCCTGGGTAATGTGCCTAAAGGCCTTGTCATTGGATTTGTCTCAAATACTGCATTCAATGGTCGATATGATCTCAATCCCTTCCATTTCGAACACTTTGATTTAAACCATCTTCAGGTTCAAGTTGTCTCTAAATTTTATCCACCCACTCCCTTAACTCCAAAGTTTGCAGATCGTTTGTACCTTCAAAGTTATTACACCTTGTTTTCTGGCACTGGTATTTTCCATCAAAATGCTGGCCATACCATTACCTATGATGATTATCCTCAAGGGTATACATTATATGCTTTTATTCTGTCTCCTGCCAATACGCTTGATGATAGTACTTGGGATGTTGTTAAAGATTCTCCTGTAAATTTGAAAATTGGATTTGCAAATCGACTTCAACATTCAGTCACCTGTATTGTCTACGCACAATTCGATTCCCTGATCCAGATCGATAAAGATCGCAACATTTATACTGATAATGCTATTTAAAAACATACCTTTGCCAAATACCTCAAATCTATGACATCTATATAAGGTAGCAATAACATTGTATTTACCTCAGTCATTCGTGGAACGTCATGAAAAGAAGTATTGTGCAGTTCACAGCCTTTGACCAGGGAGATGGCGAGACGCAGGATCTTGTGGTTAAAGAGCTTGCCATTGTGGATCCCGATCAAAATACGTCGCAGTCGTGGATCTTCAAACCCCCATTTCCATTTACGGAGTTACCGATAGCCTTGAAGTATACCAACGATTACATCTCTACCCATACCATTGGACTTCACTGGGATGATGGTGATTTGGCCTATAGCGATCTTAAAACAATACTAATGATTTATACTCAGGCCAGTACAGTGTTGTGTACCTACGGAGAAACACGCCAACATTTTCTCCAACGCCTTCTTGGCCGGCCTGTAATTAACATAGAAGATCTCCAGTGTCCTAAATATATAGATTTATGTTTTCCTGTATCTTCGTGTGTACATCCACGACATCAGTTTGAAAAGTATCGATGTGCAGTGCGGGAAGCTAAAGCGTATGGACAATACCTAAAATACTTGGACTTATCTCGTTATATCCTTCTCAACCGTTGTCCTACGTATATTCCAACACCGATTATCGACTCAGATGTGGACTCATAATATCATCGAGACTATTCTTTATGATTGTCTAAGTTCAACGGTATTCAGCGGTGTATATGCCATAGATACTCTTCCCGTGCAAGTAAAACACCCAGCCGCATTAATAATAAATTTAAGTCCTTCCAATAGTGGCGGCAGTCATTGGGTGTGCGTATATATTAATGAAAAAAGAATCGGCGATTATTTTGATAGTCTAGGAAATTCACTTCCTAGACCCATTGTAAAATTCTTACAAAGAAACTGTAAAGATTATTATGTAAATAGTGTCCAATACCAGCATGACCAGTCTGTCTTATGTGGACTGTTTTGTATTGTGTACATTTACTTTAAAGTTCGTAATCAAAATGTATTGAATAAATTTCATAAAACCAACTTAAAACAAAATGATCATCTGGTACTCAACTATGTCAGAAAAATCAAATAAAAAAATAAAAAATGTAAATAACTTTCCTATATACCATGTAGTAGAGTAGTTTATTTGTAATAAAAACCTTTATCCTCTAATTTATTTTGGGTTTCATTTCATGAAATAAAAAGCAAACACCATATCCTTATAGTATAGATTTATTATCATGCAAGTACAATTTTACAAATGAATTGTGGATATTCCATCCATCAGTTTTGATTCTTGTATCTTTAACCAAAATTGTAGTTGCATACAATTACGCAGTGCGCATGCATACTCGTGCACTGGCTGGTGGTAATTACAACATGAAGCATTGAGTTTGAAACTTAATGCGCGTAAGGCAGGACATCCCTGATCTTCAACATTCACAATGTTTTCCATGTGGAATAGTTTCCGTAATAATGTAATCTTTTCACTACCTTTGCAATAAAAGACGGAACCCATTTCACAACATTGTGAAACAATATGCCGGATGTTGGATATAGTATATCCATTCGTAGTGTCCCAGTGTAATCCGTGCAAATTGCGAGTTAACCATTCGACTTGTCTTTGATATCCAACCGGTAAATCATAACTTTCACAAGGTAATTTTACCATACAATGAAATAATAGAGTTGCATCACATGTAACTAGACAAAATTCACGCATAATGTATTCATTCGCCGAAATTTTGAATCCCTGAAAATCAAGAATGTACTGCCTTGTGCTTAGTAAACCAGAACCAATAGGATTTTGTTGCTCAAGAATCAAAGGTATTAACTGAGCAATACACTCCGGGTCTTTTATGAACTGATGACAAACTTTAAACAGCGTGTTTTTCCCAATATGAAAATGACCCTGTTGCTGAAAATGTTCATAATAGTCTTGAAAAATCTCAGGGTGATTAATATGAGTTTCGACATGTTGTGCGATTACTGTTCGTGTGTTCCATACATACATACACTCATGCACACTTGCCTTTGACATAGTTACGTGGAGACTGACGACCCTATAAGCAACATATATGCGTTATCAGACCGGAAGAGTCGGGGTGGCCGCTGTTTCCCACGGTCGGTCCCTTCAGGACCGAAAGCTCCATATGGTAGGGGTCACCAAAGGTCGTGAGAAACGTCAAAATTAAGATTAATGGCCCCCAGGTGTTCAAATTTTGGTGGGGGCGACTGCGAGATTTTTGATACCCGCTACTTATGTAACACTATCGTGTGCTAGATCTTTTGACAATGTAGAAATTGAACTAAAACCAATAGATCGACGCACTGCTAACGTTGTTTGGTAAATTTAAAGAGTATTTTATATTTTTGTTCTATAATAATTACTGATTTGTGATATTATTTTATCTTCTGTGTTTGTCCTTTATTTTACATCATTCTTCTTTTCTAATACTTCATTATCTCTCTTTTTATCTATCCAATTCCCTTATTTTAAAATGCTGCGGAGCAGCACGTGTACACTACTTATTTATTAATAATATTTGGTGATCTGTATTATTTCAGCCGCAACACTGTAGTTGCATATCTGGGAGTTCAGAACTGGCGATCTAGCTCTGAGACAGGACGAGAGGTTCATACATCTACCGATATACATGTTCACGGAAGTTTCAATTTAAGTCCACTGAGAAATGACGTTTGCGTAATCAAACTTCCTAAATCATTATCTTGCAGTGGTAAGTACACGTAGTAATTTTATTTTGTAATCGTGTTTGAAGAAAATATCTAAGTTGCGTATTTTATTTACTGCAGTAGTTAAAACTCTTTGTAATAATTCAATTCAACTTTTAAATACGCTATGCTTCCGTAAAATGTGTCTCTAAAATACTAGGAAAAAGTTCGGGGATGATTATTCGCACAGCAGCAAAAGAGCAGAAACGTTTTATTCCAAGACAGTATACAATGAAAATATGTAATTTCTGAGCTTGAGGTGTTTAAATGAGTGCGACGGTATCGTCACAAGTGGCGTAATATTTTGTCAAATAATATAAAATTACTTGTACAGAAGAATAGTGGCGGCGTAAGGCAATATTGGGCCCGGGACAACTGACCTTGATTGAGGCCCGCACACGAACACAATCGTGAACACACACTGCTACTGTTTGCCGAAATACGTTATTTTCCGTATTCAGAGCCACGCGGGATAACAGAGCCCCACGGGGACTCATTTGAAACTGGCCAAAGTGATTTGTCCGTGAACGTTCAACTTATTTTACGCTTAAAACTCGGTCATTTTCTAATCGAAGCGTAAGCTAAGCAGGCAATTTTGAGGTTACGTACTTTTGTGGATGAAGTTTAAGCCTTAGTTCGATATTCTATAATCCAGTAACAGAAGTAACGTTACTTCCTTGTCACTGAACGTCCCGCTACTTTGAGTGTTTACATTTCCTTTACACTGTGAACAGCAAACAGTTTACTGGTGGACCGAGAAATTAAGTTGAGTATAAATCTTTACACTTTAGCAAACGCATCTCTCCTCTTTTCACGAGACATTCCTCGTAGTAAAATCAAAAACGTGTTAATAACTAACCTCCTTCGTAGTAACACCATAGCTCGCTCGGAAAGCCAGAGCCACTAACTGCCTTCGTAGCGAAGTGGTTAGAGCGTCTGACCATTGTGCGTGTGGCCCCTGGATCGAAACCCGACCACTTCAACTTTTATTTTTTAATTTTAAAGGAATATTTTCTTTTATTCTTCTCTACTTTTAAAAAAAGCTCGGATTGAATGAAGTACATTGGAACACTCATATAAATGTATACACGCATTTTGAAATTTTGCAGACAGAAAAACGTTCAACCGAAAACTGGCAGGAAGTAGGTTAATCCAAAAAGTGGAGGCAGCTCAGCTGCCTCCATTTTTTGGATGAACGTTGTGTCTCCTATTTTTACAGAGTACTGAATTAAACTTTATTTATGGTTTTCAGGCATCTAATGCTCAAGTCAGGATAGGGGAGGGGGACGGATGCGGGAAGGTGTTGACCAGGGCCTTAGTTGAAGGTACCATCCCGGCATTTGCCTGTTGTGACAGTAATATCCTGGTAAATTCTCAGTCAAGTTGGTCGGACGCCTGAACCAACGACCTCCAGAATACTACGCCAACGTTCTACTACTGAGCTACGGTCGCTCAGTGGCTGTTGTCTACATTTCATCAAGTAAACTTTGAAATATTGTTATATAACTCTAGACAAAGAAACAAAACTTTGAATCCATATAGTGATTTCGCTGGATTATTGTTCTTCCCATATGTACTTACGCTATAATTTTCTATAAAAAGATTGATCCCTAACTTTCCCAAGCCCATGACAACAAGCTTAACCGTGAGCGTGTTGTTATATTTGTCTGAATTTAAATAAAAATACTATGACTTTTATCCATCATATATGACTATATCAGTAATAATATGCAATTAGTTAAATTTAGCGGTTCATTTTGTTCATAAATATGACAATATTGTTTTTTCATTTCAGAGTTCATATGTCCCATTGCTCTTCCTTGTGGTAATGATGACTATGCTGGTAAAACTGCAACAGTTAGTGGTTGGGGGAAAACGTCAGATTGTAAGTTCACAAAGATTGCTTTATATGATATGGAATAGAAAAGAATTTTTCTTCACATAACGTTTTCAATGAAATAGAAATGTATTGTATACATAGTACAAAGAAAACAAATATTGTGTAAAGGGTCTTTGCTGGTTAACAGATTTCTAGAACTACATAAATAATTCAACTTACATGAGTCAACGCGATGAAGTAAAAATGTTGACTCTAATGTAAAACGAAAAGTCAGAGATTTTCTTTTAGTACTAAGATTTGTGATGTAACATAGCATGTACTCATTGAGATCTTCGTGACGATAGTGGAATGACTGCTTAGTGTCGAAAGATAGACGCCAGAGCAAATTTTTAAAAACGTTTCTCCACTTCCAGTCTAATCCAATGTGGACCAAATCGTCATTTCTAATTCAGTTTTATACGCTTCTTACCGCTGTGCGGACCGCTTTCTCATTTAATCCTTAATGCATGAGTTATTCATATAATAGTATCCCATATTCTGAATATAATAGAAAATACTGCAAATAATATTTACGTTTTTTGCCAAAATTAAGACTCAAATAAAAAAAAAAAAAAAACGGAGCGTACAGCGAAATGTAAAAACTGAGTTCCAACCGAAAGTTTGATCTACATTGGTATAGACTGGAAGCGGACAAACGAGATTGTCTTCTTATCTCCCTGGCTTCATATATTCACGAAAATTTCTATGTCAGCAGTCAGTCCAGTATCACTTTTTGCATACTTTCCACATTCTTTTCGTTAATTTGCAATGGTTCATCATACAGGTCTGCACGCGTTCGGGCGTACAAAGCACAAATAACTTCGGTCTCGGATCGTAAATTTTTAAGTATATAACGATATTTCTCGGGCCTAACTTTGTAAATATAGTGTACAACAATATTTATCGGACCGTTCTTTCGGGATAACTTTTAAAGCACATCTAAATTTGTAAGGTAAAACAGGCGACACCCACACTAAAAATCTGATTATCTGTACAATGGAGAGAAAAACTAACTGTGTAGTGAAGAGAAAAACTAAAAGCAACAGAAGTAAACATACTTATCTTTGTGAAAGTATGGTTTCTTATCCTGAATGAAAAGAACAAAAGCATCGGAACTAAACAACGACTGAGCTCCAGGGTGAGGTCTACGCTGAGTGAATGTATTTCCATTTGTTGAGAATTTATAAAAATGAGGATTACATTTTAGAGAATTTATGTAATTATTAACTGTAAACAATAACCTTTGTTTCGTTGTTCTCTCTGAATGATGTAAGCTTTTAAACCGCAAAATTAAACTTCTAATTGTTACAAATAAAATAAAATTTTGCGTTAAGGTTAATAAAAGCAACGAACTCCGACAAAAGATGGCAGTATTACCTCCGTATATATCTAACGTATTTTCATTGTTACACAAAATTGCATTGCTGGTCCTACAAATTCAAGCCTAGAGAGTTCAAACGTTCAAAAGCATGATTGATGTTGATATTTAAGTTTTTTGTTCATTGTTGAAAGCGCTTCATTGTTATAGGTTTTGATATTCATAACAACATTAAGCTTTTTCAACAATGAAGAAAAACTAAAATAAAACATCGACATACGCTTGAATTGGTTATGAACTTTCTTCGGTAAAAAATTGAACTCTCTAGGCTTGAATTTAAAGGAGCAGCAAGCAAATTCTGTTCAACGATAAGAATACATTAGACATATACGGAGAAAATGCTGCCATCTTTTGTTGGAGATTGTTGCTTTACATTATCCTTAATTATTAAGTTCCTGTAATTCGGGTTTATTTCGGGCTCATTTAATTATTACATGGGCTCGGGCCGGGCTAAGGTCTAAAGGCTAAAACATATTTCGGGCTCGGGTCGGGCTTCACATTATAAATTCACTGGCCGGGCCGGGCTAAAATTCCGGCCCGTGCAGATCTCTACTTCATAATGTCCTCGGAACTTGCAATGTTAATTTAACTGATTTCCCAATGTCATACAATGACGACATTTTGTACAGCGACTTACGTTGGGTGACAATACAATATTCCAGTGCTACTTTCATATAATTATATATATTTATACCTGTTTAAAATATGTTTTATTTTATAGTAAGAAGTCCTTTATTCTAAAATAAGTACTAGCCTGAAAAGACAGTTTGTCAGGTTGCAGAACACATGAAGTTAGGGTAGCAAAAAGAACATCAGCGTGAGAAAAAGTATCCGAACACCAAAATAATTCGTAAAAGAAATAATATAAAATACTGTTTATAAACATACTTTTCTTAAACAATGCGTAATAAAAATTAAAAAAATAAAGTTTATTTATGACTATAAACAACAGCATGTGGCGCGACAATTGAAAAATTTATAATGTGATTGTATATGAGAGAATGCACCCCATGCTTTTCTTTTTACTCATGCATAATCAATAATAACTTTTAGTATCAATTTTTGAAAGAACAAAAGGAATATATATAATTATTTTTCTAGTACGTACAGAATATTATTACGAGAGTACGTTTATTATTGTGTTTTAAATATGTTTCCAACCGATGAGCATACATTTGAAATTAAATGCGTATTCTACAAAGCCAACGTGCTAGGTAATCACATGTATTAGTACACGAAATTATATAGGCGTATATATAAGTATAAATTATTACAAATTATTAAATACAGAGTCGTTTAAGAAAGCTAGAAACCAGATATTGATTTTGTTTCTAACCTAAATTATCTACAGCAATGAGCTTAAGAAAAGCATATAAACTGGGCACAAATCAGTCTTATTTCTTAAAAGAATTGAAGTGTATTATCCATGTTTAGCTCCAAACCGAAAGAACAATTATTGAGGGGTGTTTTCACAAAACTTGGTATCTACAAATACCTGTTTTTTTTTGGGGGGGGGAGAGTTATTTATTTTATAAACTGGCACATACGCGGGATGAAATCTCATATTTCAAAAACTATTTACTGATGTATTTATCAAGTTTATCTTAATTCTGATAGATTCCCCATGTTAATAAGTGAAAATCGTAAAAACAAATGCAGATTACGAGTTTTGTTAAAACGCCCCTCGAATACGTTCGACACCGGTTAATTAATCACTATTTTTGACAAGTTTGGCACTAAGAGAAAGTCTAATTGTATTTCGTAACAAGTCGTACTCTTATATTGTAGTTTGTTAGTAGTTCAAAACCACAACTATTCTCAATATTTTGAACAGTGACATCCAATTCTTGTAATTTTATAGCAAAAAACTGAATATACAGGGTGTGGCATGGAAAGTTTTTTGGAATGCAGCAAAATGGATGCCGTATTTTATTTTTAAAAATTACAAACGTATCCAGTGCACCCTTGCACATTGTCATTTGTACCAGCAAATATGGACAGTCATGTTGTTGAAAAGACGTCCTGAAGGTAACCAACATTTTGACAGTGACAATAGGAAATCCGGTGATGAAACTCGTCCATGGTATGTTGCAGGATCTGAATAGCCATGCTTCTGCTTTCAATGCAGATGTTGGTTTTCAGTCAGCGATTCAGTCAGCGTAGACTGCATCAGTGAGGGTTAGACAGTCAGCGAATCTGAGTGTGGTGTGTGGTGGAATAATCGACCCTTCCTTTCTCGAGGATGGGCCCGGAGGAGCAGCCACGGTCACATCTCAATGGTATGCCGACATGATTAACACATTCCTCGCACCTAAACCTGTCCAGTTCTCTTCAAATGTGCAATCTTGGTTCCACCAAGATTGTCCTACATGTCACTGTCACTCAAATGTCAAAGGAAGCCCTGCCCAGACTTTTCGTAAACCGGATGGTGACATTTCCTGGCTCTAAGTTCAGAAAATTTGAAGGTTTGTGATTGCTTCTGGTGGATGGTACTTTAAACAGCAGATTTATGTAAGATGTCCATACATCATTGCGGAGCTGGAAATAAGATTCTTACTAAAATCAGAAACATTCGTATCCATATGTTGAAAGAACATACCACGTACAATTTTCATCACAGATAATCCGACAGTCAATGTCAAATAGATGATAACCTGCAGAATGCCATTTTCAAAACATTAATGTGACTGTGTATGTTTTACAAATGGCAATGTATAAGAGTGCATTGGATGTGTTAATAATTTTTTAATAATAAAATTCACTATTACTTTTGTAGCACTCAAACAAGACCATTTTTATTGACCAGACCCTATACTGGGAAGAATAACTGATGTAAAATAATTTTACAATAGGAAAGACTAGAAACGATAATATAAGAAAAGAATTATTACGAACTCTAGGTATGGGGCAACTAACAAAAATTTTCTCAGTATATAGTTACATGATACCGACAAATGTTTATGTATTATCTTGTGCATGTTTTCTGCATTATTGACTTCATTCCCTTCGGTAGATCTTCCCAACGATTTACAGCTTCAAGGATTTCGTCATGATCACTTGATTGGTTCTCAAATTTTGCTCATTCTGAGAGCTATATATTGTGTCTGTCCAATTAATCTCATAGAGCAATAATCATAACTTATTTTCGATTTTATAACTACATAAACATAAAAATTGTTAATATGAAATTACGAATCCATCTCATTCGTAATACGATGAACAGATTCGTAAACGGTTTCTTCAGAATCATACCATTCTAATCTTATCTTTACAAAATATGTTTTGTTTTCAGGTTGTTATTGTAAGATGTTCAACATATTTTGATTATGCACTTATTTAAGACTAACGGAGAAATGTTTAACATCTCGCGTTTTACGTCATGTAAATCTCAGAGATAATACACGAATCAGAGGAACCTTGTGCACCAAGGTTCAGTTATTGTTGACAAGCGATGCTGTTGAAACCATAGATTGCTTCCTCTAAACTGTGTTGCAGATCTAAGTGGTGCAAAGGGATTATTAAGTATATTTGCCGTGATAAAGGACAAACCGTAACAGAAGATGCCGAAGTTGTGGATGTGCGAAAACGTAACCCTTATACAGGTCTACTAACAGAGGCGGACACATGATTTAATCGGTAGTGGTTTATGACGAATACCACAGCCCTGTATTGCTTATTGTGACTGAGAAACTCTTCCCAACCAGGCAAGAATTCATATATAAGTCAATATAGATCCCTTTCAATCCACTTGCGAAAGAACAAGCCGACAGTTTTAATCGTTGCAGTCCAAAGATGTTACACGGTGCAGAGATTGGTGATCAGTGGTAAACCATTTTTCTTTGTTATTTTGTCTTTGCTTATTTTTCTCTGAGAGAAGAAGAAAGACAGGGATTAAGACTGCCCCTCTTTTTGGCATTGATTTTCAGTTGCACTCGTTGAACATGATGTCCGTAAAGTGCTCGCGTCATTTGTAACAGGTTGGAAGCTAGTGGCGCAAGCTCTTCAGTTCGTTTTTTGTTCCTATTGTTTAACCACGTCTACAAACGATTTTGTGTGACTTGCTACGGTTCGTCGAATGACAACCTTTGAGTTTTGACTTTACCCTTTTTTCGAGTTTAAATTAGTTTAAAAGGGCTCCTTAACTATAATAATTGTTAAATCAGAAAGTCAGAAGCTTAAACAATGTGCAACCAGTGTTAATATTTTCCTGTTAAATCTAAAATAAGTGCTTAAATCAATGAGTGAATGTATTCAGGTAAAAGTAACCAATTGATTCCTAAGTGTAATATTAGCCATAAACTTCTACAAACATTGCTCCTAAATAACACGAGTGAAGTAGAATAGTGCTTAATGAATTCCGAAAATTGGAACTTGGTGTTAAACAGTTGAATTCTGCTTGTGTTAGAATAACTAACTAGAAACATGCATTTCTCCTTCGGAGTAATTAATTTTGTATGTACGTGAATCAGTTAGTAGATTAAAACGGGGAAAATATGTTGTTTGAGTAGTTGATAAATTTTGAGTAATATTGCTTTCTGGCTATTCTAGGGATTAAAAGAGATGAGTAATAATCCATCTAAGCTTTTAAAAGGTAGTAGTTAAATAACTACGTTTAAAGATAAAATCATTCTCAAGTTTGACCGAATTCATTAGCTTGTCGAGATATTGCTTGAATGTGACGATGGTGTTGTAATTTTCTGCCTAACTTAAGGCATTCATTCTTGAGGAGAACACACTCGTTTCTGGCTTATAGTAAGGTAAACGCACCATTAATAGACAGCGCACAAGTGACGGACACTTGAAGAGAGAGCTTGGAAAATAAGATATTTCTTAAGGGTTAGAATCATTCCACCTACGGTAGGAAAATTTAATATCCTAATATATTCTGCTGATACTTATTCGCTCGTCATTGTTTTCGTCTGTTTTTCTGACACGATGTTGAACATACGTTTCATGGCCGCACCTACCCTTCCATGCTTTCTCTTAACCAAGTGATTAAGGTAGAGCTTTCGTTTTTTATTCTTGGAACTAGATGATTTGCCTGACCGTTGGTGCGGGGTGGGTAAAAATCATTTGCAATACTAATAGTTGCACTAATACTATTACTACTATAAATACTAGTATTTCAACTACAAAAACCTACTACTAGTGGTAGAACAACAACTATTACTACTACTAATTCTGCTACTACTACTATTGCCACAAAAATACTACATATCTTAGATATTTTATTTTTTTCAAATCCTACTCATGAAATTATTAATAACATTACATTTACTCCCCTTTAAAACATTAAATACATTTGATTTACCAAATTCTAATTTGAATTTAAAAAATCTAAATTATTTATTTATTTTTGATTGTTGTTTTAATTTAAAAATGTAAGAATTCATTTATTTCGTTGTTTTAAACAAAGAAATTACTGTTTTTATTAATTAGATCACGACACAGTCACTTCCGGTGACTTCAAATACCTGTTGCTCCTGTTTCTGGACCCAAGGAACACTCATGCAAAATTTGGTGGAAATCAATGCACACATATAGATGACCAAACCAACTATAACATATATGTTCTGCGAAACAGGAGATGTCCATTACCGATACACAAAGTCAGTTTTTGTTCAGTTTTGAACAGTAACTATTCATTACTTGGTTGAACTCAAAATCTTTGATTAATTGAATTGTTATTAACGCCCTAAGCGAGCTGGTTATCTTCTAAGAATGAGACTCGCAGTTTTGGTAGAGTGGACTTCGAGCCACCCCGTTGAAATTGAACCCAAGATCACGAGCACAGAAAGCAAGCCGGAGTGTTAATGATAGAACCTTGGATACAGGGCCTATAATTGCGCTGACATCTAAGTCAGTTAGAAATTGTCGACATATTGCTTAAATCATTCTGATTTTGTTTGAAATTTTTGCAGCTAAAAATAATTCTATAGACTCATATTTGCTCCGAAGGCTGATATAAGACGAACAGAGAGAGTTTTGATTTTCGTTGTTGCAAGAACCCAGTCAACAGTGACTATGACGGTGCAAAGGATTTTTTTTGTGTGGAAGAAATCATAGAGAAGAACACTCGAAGGAAACATTTTGTGAATAACAGAAAAAAAACAACGATTTTCTGTTTACTGCTAAATAAAACAACATTATGCCAGTAAGGTAATAAGACGTTTTAACATTAAACTACTAAAGGTATTATCAGAAGAAAATGTACTTGAGAAAGTCTAGTTTCAAATGATTCCATTAAGTTTCTAAACTTTTCCTTTCGTTTCAGCTGATACTTCTATCACCAATGAACTAAGGTACGTGGAATTGCCAGTTATAACAAACGAAGAATGTCGTAGGTATTACATTGATTACTTGATCACTGATGGAACTATATGCGCCAGTGGTACAGGACCAAAAGGGACATGTTCCGTAAGTATTTGTATGTACGCAGAATTTGAGTTAGTCAAGTGTTGTAGTTATCATAAGGAATTGAATTGAATTTGAATCTTAATCTTTAAGACCTTTACAGAACTTTGGGTCAGGCTGGATAGATGATGATGGGATTAAGAAAGTGCAAGGAAACGGGAAAACCCCGAGAAAACCCATGCACACGGTATTTATTTACCACAAAACCTACATGGCATGAGCAGAGATCGAACTGATGACCCTTAGCACCAGAGGTGTACTAATAAGTAATATTGTAAAATGAAGTACACTACTTTCCATGACAATATGAACAAATTGACTAGATATTAAGATTGATATCGTCCAAAGTGTAACATTTCAATATATTTTACATTCTATCTCAGTAATGAAGTAAGTAATTTAATTTGTTAGTATTATCCCGTCACGTTGGAAGGAACAGCGTCACCTGTACGTTATGTGATAACTGGCGATTTCTTGCAAGATGTCCAGCAAGTAGTAGCAATAGAATTTTCAGAATTTTCCCTGTTTTCCAGACAAAAATCTTTCCAGACTGTCGTCGACACATTAATTCAACAAATTTCTGCAAACATGTGCAACGCCCTTCTCTCGTCCACTCCAAGGGCAGGTACATCTACCAATTACGTAGAACATGCAGAAATCCTTGCTACGTAAACAGTGTATGATGGATGCAATCCTCAAGCAAAAGATTGAAAAATGGATTGTTCGTTCTTATTGTTTGATCATTTCTAAAATTAGCGGTGTAGATCACCGCCACCACCTTGGTGCGATCTTTCCATGGATTTACACGCAAATTGTTTTACTCGCCTTATGTCTCTCAGGAGTGTAATTTTTAACTTCTGTTTTCGCCTAGTGTTTTTTCATGTTTTCCTTGACTCATGCTATTTTATAGAAATGCAATATTTTACACACGAACAGTATAATTTCCTGTTGATATATTGTGATTTATGTGGTAAACTATTAATAATACATTATACTCGTATATTTGAAGTATCTTCACAAAATAAAATTGTACAAGAGTCAAAATAACCACCAAAAACGAAAGCGAAACTTGAATATTCTACCATAGACCTCATGATTCTACTTCTGAGACACATAAGACGAGTAAAACGATTCGCATGTAAATCAATGGAAAGGTCATACTGAGATGGATGATCTACACCGTCAAATCCTGGCTTCATTGTCAATTATGTAAGAAATTTTGCTTATAAAATTTGTAATTTGCCATATACAATCTTGTCTATAGCAAAAACAAAATTTGACCATAGTATATATGTGGGAGCCAGCTATTTTGCGGTGTTTCAGGAAAAATGTTCTGGATGGTATTTTAAATATTTAGAGGGGCTGTAATCTTGAGGAGAGATAATGTAACCCTCTAGTTAGACCTGTACACTGCGATGCGTAGCCTCATATCCTTCTCAGCTAAAAAGTATTGAAAGAGGTAGAAGGACTTTCAAAGAAATGGGATAACTATTTAGATTTTGTTTGACACTAACTTGGTCAGAACTTTCCGTATTTACTATATATGACAATACTCTCTCTCTCTCTCTGACACACACACACACACACACACACACACACACACACACACACACACACACACACACACACACACACACATATATATATATATATATATATATATATATATATATATATATATACAGAGGCACAGCGCATATTTGTCCCATAAGTTCCATTTTAGAAACTCCCGTTCTCTCGAAAAATCGTTACGTCGACTTAAGTTTATGATCCCTAAAATTCTGGCTTTTGTTTTCTGCAGAATAACTAGGCATCTCTGATAAATGTTACAGTTTCACAGAAAATCATCTTCAATTGGCACCATAAAGGAAATTATTACTTATTGTGAGTGATATAGGATTCTGTAATTTTCAATTTTTTCTCAGTCGCTTTAGTACTCAAGTTGTAATTCTAGTAGAAGACTGAATGAGCTCTTCTTGTAACAAAATTTGTTGTTTTTAGTTGTAGGGGTGATAGAGTCGGTCTGAGTAATACTCCAGGGCACCACTCTGAAAGGAACACGGCTTTCTTGCCATATTTTGCAATGTGAACGAACGGTTTATACCAGTCATTCGATCACAGACACTTGCAATAGTACCTAGCGACAGCCAGCAATCGAAAAATTGTTAAACCAATATGACATTATTACTTCGTTAAATGCGGACTTAAGTTGGTGAACAGATGCGAACATTGCGGCATGCGGAGGAGTAGGGGAAACCTGGGCAAGAACGAACGCTTCGTTTAGAAATTTATATTTATTAATCTATCAGAGATAAATACAAAAGAAAGACAACATATAAAAGCTTGATCATTCTAAGCAACCCGAATTTCTTTCTGTGGGGTTTACTGAAAGGCACTGTAGGGTGTATATAAACAAACCATGTACGTTACATCATTTCGGCTGAAATCAGGAACATCACCTACACCAGAGAAACATTAAAGCGAGTCACGCAGAATATGCAACAGCGGGTAGCGACTTGCCTTAGTGAAAACAGTGCAAACTTTCAACAGGGGTTCCGGCAGGATTTTCAGTTTGTGGGGCTCAAAGTTAATATTGGGAGGGTGAAGAAATAATTGTGCACGGTTTTCATCGACCTTTGATCGTAAAAAATAAAGTTGGGGTGTACTCGAAAAATTGGAAGTCACACTACACCCTGTAGTTTCATGTCTGTATATTAAGCCCACTTTCATCCTTAAGAATCATTTTCTATCCCGTTTTCAAAGCGTTGGAAACCCTACCGCCTATGTAACTTCGCTGCAAAAAGTCCTGAATCGTATTACAAACTGATTTTCCAGTCCCGTCTTTTGAATTCGCCTCAAATATTTTTTGGAGTATGTTCTAACGAAAATTGTTTTGGTAAATACACGGTTAAAATACTTGTGTATTATTTTTAATAAACTTTTACGTTGCTTTTCTGTAGGGTGACAGTGGTGGACCACTCAGTGTTGGAGATGTCGTAGTTGGCATTGTATCCTTTGTATCTGAAAATGGATGTGCAGCTGGAGGTCCCACAGGATACACTAGAGTCACCTACTTCAGAGACTGGATTAAGGATCGAACTGGAGTTGAATGTAGTGGTTCTGTAAATCATATCGAGTTGAAAAGTGTTGTTCTACTGTTTACTGTTTTGATGTACCAATTTGTAACATATTCGTTTTACTAAGTTTAATGTGAACATTCTTTATATAATTATGGTCGACACGTTTGAAGATTACAGAAAAGAAACGTGCTTTGTCCCTTTTTGGCGAAATAGAGATAATATTGCTGTCAGTTAGCTTTGAAGGATCTTCTTAACGAGTATAATGATAACATGCATATTCCATATGCAGCAAGCAAATGTTTATTTAAAATGACGGTACAAGCAATGCTAATACTGGACTTTTAGAACAATCTTCTGTAAAATCATGATAATGGACTAAGCACGTTCTTTTCCTGTGGTTTACATGTGAATACGTTAGATCGACAATATAGGAGAAATAAAGGTTTATGCTAAAAATTAAAATTTGCAAACGATGGGGTATGTGTAAATAGTCGTTCATATGTGTGGGTTAAAGATTTGATGTATTTAATTTATACTATTTCTGATGCGACCAAGAAAGAGTGAATAATACTAAAAGTAGTTGTATTTTGATTGCTAAATCATTTTATTTGTCAGTTAATGGTTGGAAATCTTAAACAAAGATTTTGTTAGAAGAAAAACGTAATTAAATTGCTAGCAAATAAATCTATTAGTAGCATCAACGTAATATAAATAACTATTTTTGCCATTAGTTGAAGTTTTCTTGAAGAACCTGAAACCTTTCATTCGCAAGAACATAAATACAATCCAACCGATATACACCCAGGCGTTCAAACCTTCAATTGATAATTTAGTTTGTTTTAAATTCGCCTAACACTTATTATTTTGTTTGTTGCACACAAAGGTTAAAAGCTATTTGCTTTAATAAATATTAGTAGACAAGTATAATAGAGGATAACGTAGATTTTAACGATTTCTTCTAAATATTAATCTAATTATCTCAAAAGTAAAGGCTTACAGATTCTAACCATTACTTAATATTTAGCTGGGGCAGGTAATTCCTCCCACACCCGAACCCACTCACTCTACCCCATACCCTACTACACACACCACCCACGCACTCCATCTACACACCCTACCCCACCCAAGCCTATGGAATCCACTCCCAAAACGTTCAACCAACAACGCACTCCGCCCACCAACATATGTGAGGTTTCAGTTATTCTGGGACCCACAAAGGGTAAAACGTTAAGTATATTTGGAACAGCTGTAACAACGTTGGGAAAGCTAATACAGAACAAATCATCACAACAGGAGCTGGTAGAGATTAAAGATGTGATATCTAAATTACACAGTGATTTTGAACATTCTGTAACGAAACCAATAAATTGTGTAAGGGAATCACTAACTTATGTCTGTTTACAGAATTATCAGAAATTAAGAAATCAGAAAAGGTGGAAGTTTTTGAGACATTGTTGGGTACCGTTTCCGAAATAATCAATATAGAAATTAAGTAACATGAACTTCAACTATTAATTATAGAATTCCATCTATACTTAATTGTTTGCAGGAAAATCTAACTAAACTGAACAAAAAATGGCAGAATTTTGATTTACCCACCGATTTGATCACCCTTTAGCAGGTGGTTAAGAGGGTTCAAACCGACTTAGCAGAATTTCAAAACATTTTGTATTGTGTTGTTTAATGACGATGCCAAGTTTGGTTCTATATAAATGTTGAACTGCAATAAAGCAATTAAGAAATAATTTTGTTGAGAAAGGTGGGAGTACTGAAAGCTGGGGTGCATTACCGGAACCAAAACATTGTTTGCTGAAATGACTTTTTTTTTCCGTATTCGACAGAAATAAAGTGCCTGAATTTTCATAAACGTTATGCAGTGTATATTTTCAGAAGAAATGTTTCACTGTTGATTATTTCAAATTCAGGTGTATCTGGGTAGGTTCCTTGCCAGAAGCTACTTTTGTACGTTGTTTACAGTGATTTCGGAAATTTCCACCTAAGCTATATAGTGTTCAATCCCTCCTTCCTAATGAGAATAGTATTCACAAGCGTCAATTAGGAGAGGTTGTTAAGTACATTATTTTAATGCAATGAGAGGAGAGATTGTGCATTTATGTACTGTAAGTTGGTGATTGTGTTTATCACAAAGACGTTCCAGTGAATTACACAAATTTGTGCTAAATTATTTACTTTGGTTAATTCAATTAGAAAATTTATAAATAGTACCAGTAGTACGAAACGTAACATATAATAGCAATATTCAGACTGCTTTAGCTCATAACGTTTCTAAAACAACAATGCCTTTGATGACAAGTTGTTCCTATTGATTAGCATCATAGAATATACTATTTAAATGCACACTCTCTCCTATCCACGTGCGTAATCTTATCTACCCTTCGAAGAGAGATCGCGAAAGCTAAGCTTTTTCGAAAACAAAACAAAACATTATAAATAAGTGTAAAATAAATTGTAACAAAGATTAATAATTGTGCATATGATATCCGAGAATATAATTTGTAATCATTAAGAACTTCGCATAAAAATTGGATTTAAAAAAATCCAGAATTGTGCGCTATCTATCCTAGCTTCACCATATACGAGGAAATAACAAAAAAATAAGAATCTGAATAATCTGTAGTAGTACAAAAAACAAATATATTGGACAAAATAAAATATATATATTAATGAAACTACCTCTTTGATAAATTCGTAAAAAGAGTAATTTCGGGAGCGCAAAAATCAGGAGAATTAATAATTTCATGTGATAAATTGTGATACGTCTGATTAAGAATGGTTCCTTTTTTGGAGATAACCTTGAAGACCGAAGTCTTGACGTAAAGGTAGTCATTGCACCTGCTATTAGCTCTCGGAACACATAACTGAAACAAGGACAGAAGCTCATTTGTGCGGACATTACAATTCATTTGGTTATAAAGAAATCTAAGGTCGGACAATCTTCGGCGGGTAGGGAGATCCTTTAACAGAAGATAAGAAAGAATATCAGTTTTGAATACGTGAGATAAGGAAGCACATATATGCGTATGAAGTTCATGATTTTATCCAAGGGAATTATTGTCACATGCCATGGACTAGATTGGAGAGGATACGTTCTAAGTACAAGAATGACAGTAATATCAATAAACGTACTTATAGGAACTAGCGTTTTCATAACTTTCGAGATAATGTACTCCCATGCGATTAAGAAACTGTCAAGCACAACGTCAACATTCCTGATAATGTTGCATACGTGATAAAGCCGCATGACAATATTTGTTCTTAAAGTAAATCTCATTGCTGTAGATTCTGAGGAATTGAGATCAATTTGGCAATCAGTACACCAATTTCGTAAGCGTGTTATTTTGCAAAGAAATATTTTTTTATGCGTGTTGATATGGCGTGAAGAATTTGCAATCATCAGCATAGGAAAGAACGTTACAGTTCGCTAAGGCAGTCACAAATGTCATCCATATACAGAGTAAACATAATCTAAGAAGCAGTAGCGATTCTTAGTTTTTATAAAGCGTAGGCGATGTAAATGTCATTCAAGTCCACCATATTCTAGCCACATACTTTTCTCCTATTAGTTATGCTGACTTGTAGCTTGAGTACTAATCGACCAATTAGCTTCTAAGGACAGGCCTACTATATGGTATCCGAGACAGGGTGCGGGTGCACATACAAACTTACTATATAATTCACCATGAAGGCGGTCTCTCCCTCCAATCGTCATTAACTTCACTAAAGTATTCTAGTACAGTAGATTCGGTTCAAAGAATAGATTGTGCTCTGTAGAACCCGACGACTTTTGTGATACTAAGGAATTGATATTACACTAGCCGAGGTACTTCAATTATCTTGCAATTAATATAGAGAAACATATTTTTGTAAATAATATAGCAATTCTGAAATAAGAGCAAGGTGAAACTTACCCGTGCTGTTTCAGATAATCTTGTGTACACTTTATACTTTTCATTGGATGAGGAAGGTAGAAACCCGGAAATTTGTCTAGATACAATTTCAAAATTCGGTTGGTGAAAGTGAGAATCCTCCTAGTAAACATCAGTCAAGATGTACTCAAATCTCTGAAGTCCTCGTCTGTAAAATATGACCACGGTTATTGGATATGAAATGAATTTCAAATTCTATTCACAGCTCGCTATAAAATAGAAGACAGGAGGAAATACAAAAAAGTTTATCTGAGTAGCTTCTTCAGTCAGAAAACATCACACGAATGTATAAGAGATGTTTAATGACGGGAAACTACACAAAACCGTGAAATTGGATGGAAACATTACCATACTACAGAACTCTGGTTCACAGTACATTTACTATATAACACTTGAATAAGGAAATACTGAGGAAGTTGCTCGAGCAATCTAAGATTCTCGGTGTAAAAGTTTGATGAAGATATGATCTCTTACTCCAGCATGCTCAGTTAACGAGGCCAAAATATTGGCAGGTATCTTACTTTGATTCACTAGATGTTTCGAGGAGTTCCTAAGTCAGCAACTTCAAGGATAGTCAACCAGTGCATTGCAGTGAGTTGCTTCCTTGCCATTTACTCGAAATCATCGACGAGAAAGCTTATGAATTAATTGAACTTCTAGGTGAAGTTGGATAGCAGCTACTTACCTGAAAACTCGATCCTATGTTAAACTAATGTCTGAAGTGGTAGAAAATTACCTTAGTTCCGATCAAAAGTACTTGAAACAGGTATCTTATCTCACCACTGCAGGGATGTATCACGCCAATGTTCGTACAATGACTCATGGGCCTTTGAGCCATGGTCGATGGATGAAACCCGCAAGCAGCATTCTCCTGGAGTACATGTCAACCGAGAATCCTTAAGATAAATTGCGCACTCTCACCGAATTTTAGTCCGCGTGCATACTCCAATGTGTTCATCATCTATCTTATCACAGTATCAAAGATGACTTAAAAAATTGGTGGCTTAGTGATAAATATATATTGGAGAACTTTATGAAATATTTCTTCTGGTAGTTAAGAGACGAACAAGCTGATTTCGAGCTTGCAATTTTGTTTCAGGAGCGAGGGGAGATAGATGGAGCGAGAGACAGCGGGAGTGCGAGAGAGAGCGAGAGAGAGAGAGACAGCGGGAGTGCGAGAGAGATAGAGAGAGAGAGAGAAAGAGAGCGGGAGAGCGAGAGAGAGAGAGTCGCAGGATGCCAACAATATACAACTTTGAACAATAGAAATTTTCAAAAGAAGTTTCCAATCGTCTAGGCGGAACAACCTCTGGGGGGTGTGGTAGCCTTTGGCGTGCGGAATGTTAGTCGGATCTACATGGAGGCGGGATAGTCGCTTGTTTCTTGATCGAGGAGAAGGCTGATAGAGGTTCTGGTCTGGAGAACCAGCCAGTTACGCAGTGTGTGCTTTAGCTAGCGCGGTAAAATGCATATTTTCATTTTGTGAGTGTCGAAAATGTTTGAGAAGTAAAAGAAGAAAGGTGGATATGAATCTGAATCATACAAACTACATTTCTGGATGCCAAGCTTTGATTTCTTTTAATTAATTAGTCATGATCCTTGCGATTGTGCATATCCTTTCCTCTTAGTGACGGAGTTGCTTGGCACAATATTCACAGCAAAGATAACGTTGAGCTCAAAATGATCCATAATTTTTAGTTGACACAGTTATATCGTACCTTGTAAATGTTGGAAACAGAGACGGCACGTACTTCAAAAAAATATTTGTTGGTGTGTGCAACAGAGAGATACTAAACATAATTGGGGAGGTCCCTGTAATTTAGAATCTTTGTTTCACTGACTTTTGTAAGTACGAGTAATGTAAAAGGTTTACTGTATGTTATGCTCTTGTGTGAAGCTCGGATGTGTTTATGGAGTGGATGTATTTCAAGCTGGCTGTACCTTAGTTCAGTGGCAAAGTTGTTTTGGGAGACAACTCAGTTGATCTTTGTTTGCTCTCCTTGGACGTTAGGGCTCCGACTAGGAATCAGGATCATACGGATTCCTCAGAGAGACTTACGTCGATCTCTTTTTCAGAGAATTATTTTTCAAGATTCAGTTATCTACGTTATCTAATTTCCTATTTTGTTGGCCGAAACAGACCGAGGAGAATGAGAGTTTTGGACAGAAGCGATTGCTCCTTGAGCAACTCAAGCTTGTACGAGACAGTGTAGCAATCTCTTTGCAAAGAAATGAAAAATTGCTATTTCTACGAACCACAAAAAAGCGCCAGTCGGAAAAACCTGCCGCTAAGAACAGAAAGCGTTACCAGAAAATTTCACCTGAACAAGTAGAATGGTGGCGCGGACCAGCATTCAGAATTCAATTTGTAAATAATATTCATCATCTAATTAATTATGTAAATATTGTTATTGTCTTAATTATAGTGTTTTCTTACAAGGGATGCGCGTGTCTTCGAACGCTCGGAAGCGCACGAAAATGTGCTTAGAATATAAAAAGCTCATCCCAAAACAGTGGTATGGGTCATTCTAATGCAAAACTACGCGTCTTACCACGAGCGATATTTGAAAGATCACCTATTCAAGTTCTAAGAGAGATACTTTGGTAAAGCGAAGAAACTAAATACCGATATAATAGGACATAAACACACAAATTTCAATGTCATGACCGATTGATAAATTTCCCACTTACCTGGTAGTGTTGCCCCGATATTCAGTTCTCAAAGTGCAGGTGTGTTATTTCAATGAATTGGTGAAAGCAAAGTGGAACAGAACAAAATACACATCTGAGTAAAGCCACTTTTTCACATTCGAAAGCACTTCTGCATTCAAACAGTCCAATATGAACCACCACACACATTAGATTTTCAAACGATGATATTGGTATGCCAATGCCATAACCTGCATTTTTCCAGCCATATTGTAACATAGACTTGTACTCCGGTGCAGAAAGTTTATTCTATAGCACAGAGTGAAGTTTGATAATGAAGTGACCACCATATAACTTTACTTTTGGTTTGTCACATTGTAGTCTACAAAGTCAACGATCCTTCTCACATAGAACTTATATTGCCTAAAGAAGTGGGTATCAAGATTTTGCCAATATTTTGCCCTCGGTGTCTTCTGTTTCGAGTCGCTGAAGAACGCAGATTTATAAGACTAATTAAAAATACAAAAAAAAAAAAAACCTCACCAGAAGAATGACTGCTAAAATAACAAAGCACAACATACATCGCAGTACACTTAAACAAGAAATGGCGGATGCAATAAACAGTTTGAATAGTGTTGCTAATATATGATTTCGTACTGTAAAGAAATTTGATCTTGAAAAGAACGAGATGACAAAAAGAATGACAAAAAAGAGGACAAAATTTCATGTTACGGAAATTATTTTAAAAATATATTTCCCTTTCATTTTGTGTAAATTCAAGAAAAACAATATATTTCAAATATAAAAATATATAGAATTATTGTGCACACTGAGCGCCGCGTCATGCCATACAAATTCATGCTACAAGTCAAACGACTGAGGGAGTAAATTTGAGGGGGTAAAATTCCAACAACTGATGGTGGAGTGTCTGCGTGACTTTGTGGGGGTAAATATCCGCGGGGGTAATTTCGGGGGGGGGGGATAAAATTACGGCTTCTATAATATTTAGTTTTACACTGGTGGGTAAAAATCTGAGGGAGTAGATTTCAGTGGGGCAAAATTACGAAAAGTGTTATAGAGTAATAATATTAAATACAGTTTATTAAAATATGATTTATTAACCATATCATTCATTGAGAGCGTATCGAACCAGTTATTATTTTATACACTAACAACAGGAAAATGTTGGAGGCAGGAATTTTACCCCCTAAATAGAGATTTCAAAATTACTTAGAATCCGTTTAGGGGTACATTTCCGGGGATAAAATTCCCACGCCCCTTATTAGTTAATAATTGCTAGGATATTTATAAATAACTGACTGCTACTGAAAGCGAGGATGTATCTGGAGGCTCAGCGCGCGAGGTATGCAAGGGGGGCACGCTGCTCTGGGGGTCACAGCACCCGTTTAGGGGTGAGCATTTCAAAAGTGCTGTTAACATTCTATGCCACCTGTAAGTGTCCACATACAATTCATTTTAGCATTATATTATCACAATGTCTGTGCTGCTCATTTGCACAGTCAAGACAATCGTAAGAAAAAACGATTTAAAACCACCCTTTTCTTAAACAATTCGTACTAGAAAGTAAAAAGTAAATTTGGTCATGCATGATTTAAAAGTATCATGAAGTGCTCAAATTGAAGTATTTATATAGTGACTGTATATCAGAGCGCGCACCAAACATGTCTAAAGAAAATTATTTATTAAAAATAAATATGAACATGTAAAACTATATTTTGAAAGTAAATAGAACAAAAAGTTTTGTCCCGGGTGAGATTCGAACCTGGGACCTTTCACTAAAGAAGCCAACGTCTTTACCAGTCGTCCACGAACGCGACCTGGCAACGCCGCTTTCGAACTTGTATTTAACGTGCTTGTGTAAGGAGCCCGGTCACATGTCTTATTTCCAATCCCTTTTTCCTTATGTTCTACGACTTTAAAAAATCTGAAAAACTTCATGGTTGTTGAACCACTAAAAGTACAAAAGATATATTTTTTTTCGAGCCAACTATTGCCTTTGTTTATTTAAATTGAATTTTTAAATTTCTAACCTGTATCAACATTTGAATTTTGCACCAACACATCTAAAAAAAATACAATTTTGTAGAGATTGAAAGTCTTTAATTTAAAGAAACAAGTTCATCGTCGGCACAAATCCGACCGAGATATCGCTAAACTACCAAAAACACACTTTAATTAATTTTGAGGTTTGCTTAACACCTTTTGAGCTGAAATTTGGTAGAGCCATCATTTTTTATGCTGAATATTGTAGTATTTTTCTTTATCACAATTCCTTCCAAGACAGTTTTCACCATCTTACCCTGCTAGGCCCTTTGAGGCTATATCATTGCGAATGACACAATATCTCGAAAACTAACGACCTGAGCCATCATGGCGCCCGTCATTCCTAAAGATATAGCCTTAAATTTGAGCGTCTGTCGTGTTAAACCATTTAATTCTTTGACAATGCAATTCGTAGGTTGCGAAAGCCGTCTATGAGGCCCTCCCTCGTTCATAAACATTGCTTATATGAATATGTCGGGTACTACTGTGATGTACTAAGACCTGTTGCACAGTTATCCGAATATCTATTTGCTTCGGTAACTGTCTACTAATACATTTTAGAAATCCGAAGACCTTGCAAATAACTATTACCTTTTTAAAAATAAGCAATTATTATGATTGATTTTGTAGAAAGTCGTACGGGTTTCCATATACACCAATACTGTGGAACAACAGCAAAGCCGTACATGGATGGTGGTGTATATCACCATAGGATAAGTTTGACAGTGAACAACCCCATTAATACAGCTTTTATTTAGTGCAGTCTTTACTTAAAAATTCATAAATCAAAAGATTCACAGCGTATACTCTGTGAAAATTTTTGGACTACAGCATAGCATACAACATATTTCCAGCTTGAAGGATCAAAAGAACGAGTCTTTTCAAACTATCCCGACAGCCTATATTACGAAATACCTCTGAGCAATATTCTTCGAAGATTAAGAATTCAAAGAAGTTTGATGTGTGTGCAGCTTTTATACAGACGCAAATTCCACTTTATCAGGTGCCTTATCAAGCTGAATGTCCTGGAAACAAACTCGCCGGCCACCCATCCTAACTGAGGCTTTTCCAGAATTGTTCTTCAGCCATTCCAGCAAATACCGGAATGGTACCTACAAACTATACCCTTCCAACATTTTTCATCTAATCTTAAATTTACCTGAGCCTCAGATGCCTAAGTACATGAGTAATTCAAGAAATACAACGTCTTATCTTCAGATGCAATACTATATATATTTATATTGTTAAAAACGTTTTATTTCTGAGGAAAAACAGCTCATGTTTTTCCTTCCTTTGGCGAATTATATTGGCATGTAACCTACTGAATACAATTACCTCTGTACCTATAATTTGTACTAATAACTGCAACTTTCAAATACATATAACAGACTAAACCTTTTTGGCCCCTTTTTTGGTATTATTTTAGCACATTTTCACTTTGTTTTCCCTATGAAAATTTTGATCTTACTTAAAATTGAATCAAACTTCCTTTGACAAGAGGAACAACTTGATGCGTGCGTAGAAAATTAAGCCAAAAAAATAAAGAAGGTCGAATCAAGCAGTCTATTTTACAAGAATTAAGGTTGAAATAACTTTGGCAGGCCAGGAAAGAAAAGATAATAAAAAAAAACTTTAACTTGGATTGGATTCGAACTCTGGTCCTTTCGAACACTGATCCGAAGTGTAGTCATTACACCACGTAACTATTCGATCAACTTCGCTTTCCAAGCGCTAATTATAGTAAGTTCATCCGATTCACAAGAAAACTGCCGAAGATTATCCTACGACAAAATATTCTTAGCGCATGATGAGACTTCAGCACATTAAGACGAGACGGCAGTGCAACGAACTATAATTCAATTAGATTTCAAGTATAACAAGATTTTTGCATATTGTCGTTCTAATAAGCTTTAATTAGCCTAGTTATAACAATCAGTTTTCCAAGAGGTTTGTTTTATGCTTGGTTATCAAGTATAATAGATCAAATACGTGACTGGCAACTTTGTTACAAGTTAACATGCTATGTGCGTAATCAGTAGACACTGGAAATAATACAGATATGTATGTAATTTATACCAGAAGTCAGCAAACCGTCGATCGCTTGATAGCTCGAGCAAACTTAACATTACTGCCAGGCCACTTGGTCCCGCAATTTAAAATTTTTACCGAGTGAGGTTGGTTAAACTGCATCACAAGCTGCTTGCGTAATTGTAGTGTTCATTTTCTTGCAGTTGGCTGAAGTGTTAGAAATTTAAAAACTGAATTTAAATAAATGAAGACAACAGTTGGCTCGAAAAAAAATATGTTATGTACTTTTAGTGGTTCAACAACCATGAAGCTTTTCAGATTTTTTAAAGTCGTACAACATAACAAAAAAGGGATTGGAAATAGAACACGTGACCGAGCTCCTTACGGAACACATGCACTGTAAATAAAAGTTGGAAAGCGGCGTTGCCAGGTCGCGTTTGTGGACGACTGGTAAAAAGGTTGGCTTCTGCAGTGAAAGGTCCCGCGTTCGAATAACACCCGGCACAACACTTTTTGTTCTATTTTCCTTCAAAATATAGTTTTATATATTCATATTTATTTTTAACAAATAATTATCTTTATGCATGATTAAAAAGACATGCTTGGTGCCCGCTCTGATATACATTTACTTTTAAAATTCTTCAATTTGAGAAATTCTTCAATTTGGACGTCTTTAAACCATTTTTTATTACGACTGTCTCAACTGTACAAATGAGTAGCACAGACATTTGGATAAGATAATGCTAAAATAAATTTTATGTGTACCATATAGAACAATTACAGGTGAAGTAGAATGTTAACAGCACTTCTAAATTGCTTACACCTACCCGGGTGCTGCGGCTCCACCGCCCAGCTTCCTTCGGGCGCACCTTTCTCCCCTTGCACACCTCACTCGGTGTGCATCCAGATACATCCTTGCTTTCAGTAGCAATCAGTTATTTATAGATATCCTAGCAATTATTAACTAATAAGGGGCGTGGGAATTTTACCCCCGGAAATCTACCCCCAAACGGATTCTACGTAATTTTGTCATCTCTATTTAGGGGGGTAAAATTCCAGCCTCCAACATTTTACCGTTTTTAGTTTATAAAATAATCACTCGTTTGATACACTCTCAATGAATGATATGGTTAATAAATCATTTTAATAAACTGTATTTAACATTATTACTCTAACATTTTTCGTAATTTTGCCCCACTGAAATCTACCCCCTCAGATTTTTACCCACCAGTGTAAAACTAAATATTATAGAAGCCGGAATTTTACCCCCACGAAATTAAGCCCCTCGGACTTTTACCCCCACAAAGTCACGCAGACACTCCACCATCATTTGTTGGAATATTACCCCCCTGAAATTTACTCCCTTAGTCGTTTGACTTGGAGAATGAATTTGTATGGCGTTAACGTAGCGCTCAGTGTTCGCAATATATA
>JAGDQP010004796.1:34436-57771 GCA_022664845.1 Lepisma saccharinum
GTATTGTCAGTTGATGACTTGTGGCATTTCCTCCTAGAACTATTGTGATATTGTGATTTCTTCTTTTCAAATTTCAAAAAACTGAAAATGCATGGTAGCTGTAATCTAAAAGTACATTGCAGTGTATGAGGAAAGTTTCTTTCTCGTTGATATGTAATTTCTCTAAGCAGAAACCATCCTTTTGAGTGCTAAAAGGTGACCAGAGACTTGGTACAGGTGCCTACATTCGTTCTGTAATTGAATACGAATTTATTTTCGATCCTCAGTCAAATTCGGTTTAGGGCAGGATAGGGTAGGGCAAAGTATGTAGGAAGGAAGTGGACTAGGGCCGTTAAAGATACCATCCTAACACTAGCCTGGTGTTACAGAGGAAATACCCTAAAACACTCTCAGGATAGGTGGTCGGGAAAATTTATTTCCAGAACCTTCCAGTGCCAACGTTCTATCAGCTGAGGTACAGCAGCTCGGTGCTCACGTTGCATAAGTTACAATATGATTTTCTATCAGTGATCCGTAAAAACGGCTTAGATAACCTAGTTTTCTACACAACTTTGTGAATTATCAAACTTTTGGTTAGTGTATGGGTTTTGAAAATTTATTAACCAGTAAATTCACAATTTCTTTCTATGTGTTCAATTACTTTATTTTATCGCCTCACTGTTTCATTTCAACCACCATGGAGTCCACTAAACATCCCAATTCTTCCCCTGTGACGTCAAGGGCTGCTAATGCTATTACCTGCACTGATACTTCAAACAAGGAGTTCTATTTCACGAATGTGGTACTTAAAGAGCCCCTCCTTTGCTACTACTACACAACAATAATACATTCTCCTGAACTGACGGCTAATGATTCAATTCATGCAAAAAAAATGACTGGCTCTTGCCTGGGGTGCGATGAATGATTTTTTATTTGATGGATGTTGCCTATAGCGAATATATGTGGTATTTACAGAATATCATATGAGTCACGTTTAAGTGGCAGAAGGGTAATTGTCTATTTCAAGTTCGAAACCACACGTCAATCTGTACTTCAAGACAGTGAAATCAAAGTAATTCACCCATTTAATTCTGTTTCTTGTTATGCAAAGTCTGCTACAAATATTGTGTTATCAAACGGTATACTTGTGTTATGGTACGGACACAAGTATGAAAGCTCAATTACTACATGCATATTTCCTATGACGATTTAAAATATAATTTTATGAATCTAATGAAGTTTGTCCTTAAAAGAATCTGGGTCCTGCAAATGACTTGAATTAATTTCGTCGTCTTCAAAACCATCCTGTAATCCCTATTTTCAAAGACTCAGTCAATGTCAATAGTTATGGAACAATATAACTTTCTAGCTTGTCCTACCAGATTTTCACCTTTGCAACAAAAGTTAACATCTCCCAATCCCCCAACTATGCCTCAGGCAATTACTATGCTTATGACTACTATCACTACTAGTAGTAACTCTTGAAGAGACAGAGATGATAGTGTGTGCAAGTCTCTTCCCGTGGATGCATCTGTTGATATGTTACATATGCTTGTATTTCCTAAATTGTTCACTAGTCGCATAAAGTTGGCCCTGCTTCAGACTCCCAAGCGTGTCAGACATTGGTTCACCACGGACCCAGAGCCTCAAACCACAAAAAAAATTACCAGTGTGGTTTGTAAATTCCTGGAGACTGTTTTCACAAATGCTTGTTTGTGCAAATATTGTTATTCCTTTCAGGACTACTTTAAGGAGAACTTTATTTTCAGATTTTTTTTCGGGATTTGTGTTTTTTATTGATTCATTTTATTGGTTTATATATATGCTTTAGTATAAATCCTCAGAGCGTAATGCTGTGCTGGAGGCACGAAGTGAAGCCAATTCATCGTTTTCTCAGAATACACAGGTAGTAGAGAAATCATAACGTCCGATTACAGAGGTTTTCACAGCCATTTATTTTGTAATATTTCCTTATTCCTTTTGACATTATATGCACAGCAATAAATGAACATATTTAGAGATGTATGTAAAATTTATCCATAAACTAACACAAATTGTTCGCGAATTTTAATTTAAAAAACAACAACTCATAAGTAGTTTCTCACATGCATCCTATACAAGTCGATCCACTTATAACCAAATTTTACCAGACGAGATAGTTGAAATCCAGGGACACACTTTGTGATAGTAAATAACATGGCGGCGATTAGAATCAGAAGGTGAGAAGAAAGTTAGAGCTGCTATAGTACTGGTTAATGAAGATAAATCAAGATTTGTATTCTGGTTTACGTTAGTAACCGGACAATTCTTATTTCTCATCATTTTAACCACTAGCTTGCATATTCTTAATTTTACGAAAATTAGAGTACGAGTGTCTGCAGATAATAACAATCTCTGAGGTTTAGTACAAAGCGCATGCGCGGAACTCTACTACGCGGAGGGACTTTGTACTCTCGGAGTGAACCAGTATTATTCATGACTAATAATTATCTTAGTGGTTTCAGTATATTTTCAACAACTATTCTTCTGTTCTACATTATTAAGGAAGAAATCGTATCATGTATTTTGCTTTTCAATACCTGAACAAATCTTACCCCAACACACCTTCGTCATCTTGGCACTGCATGCCTGTGATGATTTTAAAGATCCTGAAAATACGAAAAAGGACATATAAGAGAGCATTTTATCAGGTTATTAATAAGTATTATCAGCATATAGTAATGTTATCTTAAATTAAAAAAAGAGTTGATTTCCACGGGGGACCCGGGTTTTCCATCCAATACCCGGGCCTGCCACTCTACCGCCTAAGCCACAACAGAAAATGCAGGGGCATGTCAGAACCTGCTTTCTAAAGGGGTATGTTTAACATGTGAGAACAACCTGGGCAATTCTCCACATGTGCATCCCTTTACGAAGTCTCTGATTGTTGCTCTCTGTATGAAACAGCGTGGCATGATGTGAATGGCTCAGCGTTGCATTCTCTAGAGGTGATATGATAGTAGACTTTCTTCTGTGAAAATTAAATTAAGGAATATGAACCGCCGGAATTTATAAGTTTCCGAAATTCTGATGTGATGCTGAATTACAATATGAACCACAGTAATCCCGATTGAGTGATACTTATACAGTAATATTAACCTCAAAAGGCATATTATATTTGCTTTCCTAAATTTAATGTATTTAGTAGGGAAGTTAATTTTTCAGCAGCCAACCTGATTTATTGAAAAGAATATTAAAAATAGAAGTGTTACAAACAATGAAATAACACAAGGTACTTGTGTATGCTTCTTATGCCTAATAATATATGTAAACACATTAAAAGTATAACACTGTATGTAATAAAGTGTCATATTTAAAATAATATTTACTACAATTCACACTCAATTGAAACTGCTTTAAATGTATTTCTTTGTTTCATAGGCTGCACAAGATACACCAGAAATATCACAGCTAACACACTTTATACCAAGTCTTCCCCTATTGAATACTGCTTCTAATAAAACAGGTATGTTCTTCATTTTAATACTTGTCGCAAAAAAAAGGTACGAAAAAAAAACCGAAGCTTTTGAAAGTACATTTAAACAATTCGTGAAGATCACTAATTCTTTAATTTCGTGGCAGTAAATTTATTGAGATCTAAATAAATTCTCCATTTCTAACACTAATTTCAAACTTCGTTTAATGTTTATTTATAAGATGCACATATACTTTTATCACTACAGTAAGTGATAATAACATTTTCATCTCCAAATTGCATAGACTGGCTCAGTGTTTCTTCTAGAAAATTTTGCCAGGCAATCTCGTGGAGGACTAAAAAATTATAATGCATATTGACTCCAATGTCCTAAAATATAAAATAACGATAATATTACCTACTAATATGTCGTATTTCAATATTTCGCCTCAAAATAGCATCAAGAACATTTATAGCATGTGCCATTATATACGATTTTAGCATACATTTGTGTCATGCAAGTGCTGATACTAGTTTTTTCGGAGGGATGGTTGAAACCCCCCAAAGGCAAAACTTTGGAAAGCACGCCTGAAATAAACATTGAACTGGCTTAGTATTCGACATTATTTCAGGTGAAACAAATAGTTTAATAGACAGCGTTCTGTCGTGGCAATGTTACCTCAAAGCACTCGGCCGGAGTTCTCGGTTCGATTCCCGATCGCTGCAACCCCTGTGACAGCTACGGAATAATAGACACATTCAGTCCCTGACGCTCAATAAGTTCAGTTACAGTGGAAGCCCTCTATAATCGCAATTTTGAATCCCGTATACTATAGAATCGCGCTATGTGCACATTTCTTTTTCTAATCGTCTTTAACTTTACCGAATGCAATATAAAAAGAACGCACAATCTCGATTTTAATTCCGTAGAGTCACGTTAATAGCAACTTCAGTGTAAATGGTATTTTGTTCATTACCGATTGCAAATCACAAATCTCGGTTTTAAATCTGACACAATGTAGAATAATGGTAATAGTAACTTGCAGTCATTACCGGGTATAAAGCACCAAATGCAATTCCATACTATAGTGGTGGTAGCAACAAAATAATAAACGCGTGGAAGCCCTGTGTAATTTCGGCTAAAAAGCTTAAATGAAATTTCGGTTTGGAATTCCGTAGAGTCACGGTAATAGCATCTTGAGTGCACATTTCTTTCTCTCATTGTTTTTATTCTTTATTGAAAACAATGCACCGAGGACATATGGCAGCAAATGCGATGTTGGTTTTAAAATTCGTATCATACCTATATAAAAACGCAATTTTGCAGTTTCATAGTTCGGCATATATTTCAAGGAGAAAAGGAAGAATTTACATCCCCCCCCACTACTTCGAAAGACATGGGTATCGAAAACTAATATTTGAAATACCTTCAGTATAATATTTAAGTAGAAGCCAGACTCAGAATTGTAATTCGGTAGAAAGAGAAGGAGTGGTTTTGAATAAAACAAAAGCTATAAAGGAGCAAGTCCACCAGGAAAAGGCTACTTGAAAAACAAACTGACAAAATGTGGTCTATAGGAACGCTTCAATTCTTTTGCACCCCATAATTTCATTTATACGACATAAATTAATAAATTAGTACATGCTTTTAAACTAGCTGCAACTCGGATTTATAGTATTTGTGCATATATAGATAAAAATATTTCATGACTTTATTGTTAGAATACTGTGCAACTACACGGGAAACTGCTTGTTGGCTTATAGCTAATAACATACTTACGCATTTCCAACATTAGATGGTCACTCACGAGTATTTATAGAATAAGAACTGTTAAGGGAGTAAAATCTTCAGACATGAACTGCAAAAGGTATATTTGAGTTACCCATGACATGTTGGGGGGTCCATAAAAGCCTGCTCTCTCTTACAAGACCACAGACACTGACGAAACCATTAAATTGCAGAGAGAACTAAATTGTAACAAGGGAACAATGGCTATTTGTGAATGTACTCTTGCAAAAGGTTGCCGTCGAGTGTGTGCTTGCACGTCTTTAAAAGTGCTTTTCAATAATCCTTTGACTCTAGCCATAAGTGTATAGACTTAACTAAGCTAGGAAATTACTCTAAGAGAAATATTTAATTTTTATATTAAAAAATATTTTCTTAACATAAAAAAGTTTTCTAACAAATTAGTTTTGTTTTAAATAAAATTATAATAATATATTTCACAAATTGTTTTCTAAAAATAAGTATTTAGTTTTTGTTTCACAATAATATTTTCGTAACAAACTTTCTTCTGTGAAAATAGAACTAGAAGTTTATTCTGTGAACCTAAAAACAATTTGGTAATTTCTTATTTAATAGTTATGTAAAATATTATTTTGAAAAGTACAATTGTGAACAGGTCTTAAAATAAAATATAAATTAGAATACTTGTTATTTTTTTATTATGATACCAATTTTTTGTCGAAGAAAAATATTTAATATTATTTGTCTTTATGTATCATTATTTTATACAATTTGTATTCAGTCACAATATTTTGTTACAACACCGTTTGTATTAGTTGTGTTGAAAAGTATTATTGTTTAACAGTTTGTATTAGCTTCGTTATTATATTTGTTTTATTATTTGGAAATATTTTAGTCTGTGTATATTTTGCTTATGCAGCAATAAGAGTTTCTTGTTAGTACAAATTACGTGTTTTATTCCTGTACGAATACCAGGCCTGTTGTATATTCTAATTTAGAATAAGTGGAAGTTTTTGTTAGTACAAGTTTATGAATACAGTGTATTCAAATTTTGTCCTTATATTCAAAGTCTGATGTTATTTTTATAAATAATAAAAAAACTTATGTAGTATGTTAATAGAAGCAGAGTGGAATTTACTAAATTTTGTAATATATTTGTTCACAAACCAAGGAAGTTGTTAATAAGACCATTATGCAAAATAAAAGTAATTTCCTTGCTTAAGTCTACACACGCATGACTAGAGTCAAAGGAATATTGTAAAAACACTCTTCAAGACATGCCAGCACACACTCGCCGGCCACCTTTCGCAAGAATACACTCGCAAATAGCCATTGTTCCCTTGTTACAATTTAGTTCTCTCTGCAATTGATTGGTTTCGTCAGTGTCTGTGGTCTTGTAAGAGAGAGCAGGCTTTTTAGTGACTCCCCAACATGTCACGACTAACTGAAATATGCCTTTTGAAATTCATCTCTGAAGATTTTACTCCCTTAACAGTTCTTATTCTATAAATACTCGTGAGTGACCATCTAATGTTGGAAATGCGTATGTTATTAGCTATTAGCCAACAAGCAGTGTCCCGTGTAGTTGCACAGTATTCTAACAATAAAGTCATGAAATATTTTTATCTATATATGCACAAATACTATAAATCCGAGTTGCAGCTAGTTTAAAAGCATGTACTAATTTATTAATTTATGTCGTATAAATGAAATTATGGGGTGCAAAAGAATTGAAGCGTTCCTATAGACCACATTTTGTCAGTTTGTTTTTCAAGTAGCCTTTTCTGGTGGACTTGCTCCTTTATAGCTTTTGTTTTATTCAAAACCACTCCTTGTCTTTCTACCGAATTACAATTCTGAGTCTGGCTTCTACTTAAATATTATACTGAAGGTATTTCAAATATTAGTTTTCGATACCCATGTCTTTCGAAGTAGTGGGAGGGGGATGTAAATTCGTCCTTTTCTCCTTGAAATATATGCTAAAAGTACTTAAATATTGACTCCATGTGGTTGCAAAGCGTGAAATGCAAACATTTTTAATTAATTAACCAGAGTTCCATATTTATTATTAATTTCTGCAAGTAAATTTCCTAGAAATCTCTCTCCAATATGGAATTATTTTAATGACAGCGTAACAATTATGTTCTAATATTTTTCTGAATAAATACGAGCTCTTAATTACGCTGTTGCAGGTGCTTTTACTTATTCAATGTCGCTTTTCTCAATAACAAACACTAACTTACGAGGTGGTGTAGTCATTTTTACCCTATAATTTTTTAGAATATTCCCCCAATTAATTTTTTTCTACAATACATTACAACTAAATTACATGCTAAAATGTCCCTCCGAAGTAACAAAACATGGGTCGAAAGACGTCTGACACATGTTTCGTACGTTTCATTTACTCAATCAAAGCAGCAAATATCTAATAATAAGGCGAATTCTACTTAATCAGTATTTTTATATCTTATTTACCCATTCACCGAAATACCATCCGAAAGTAACATTATTTTGATTTTTGTTGGCTGTAACAAATCCCATCTTTTGTACAGGCACTACACGGTCCAAATAAATATATAATAGACGCATTCACTACAGGTCCTAACGCCAAACATGTGTAATCTTTGCTTCACAAATCCAAACAGCCATATCATGAAAGCGAGAGAAGTTCTGCATCAGCGTGAAAATTTGCGAGTTTCTCACTTTTGAGGCCAAAACGACAAAATTTGAATAGGTGGTAGTGCAATTAAAGCCACACATAGGATAGCAAGCAATATTCCACCGACTCGTATACAACCAACATTGGGGCATACTCAGAGCAAACAATAGAAAAATAAGAGCTAGTTATTAAAGTACATTTTGAGGAAATAGCGTGGAATTTCACATTTTTTGGTCCTCCAACACCAAATGAATCGGGGCTGTAATCTTCAATATAAAATAGCGCTAAGAAGCTAATTTATGGAATTCTATACCAAACTTGTACTCGTCCCGAAAGAATAGAGAAAATATTATATCTTGTGTTAGTCTTGCATTAATCTTACCTACATACAAATGAATATAGTAATTGTTACAATTACCTCGCTTTCCTGCAGCCCCTGTGACAGCTACGGAATAATAGACACATTCAGTCCCTGACGCTCAATAAGTTCAGTTACAGTGGAAGCCTTCTGTAATCTCAATTTTGAATCCCGTATACTATAGAATCGCACTATGTGCACATTTCCGTTTCTAATCGTCTTTAACTTTACCGAAAGCAATATAAAAAGAAAATACAATCTCGATTTTAATTCCGTAGAGTCACGCTAATAGCAACTTCAGTGTTAATGATATTTTGTTCATTACCGAATGCATTGCACAAATCTCGGTTTTAAATCTGACATAATGTAGAATAATGGTAATACTAACTTAGGTGTACTATATTAGGTTAAATCTCTGCTATCTTAAATAGGGCTAGAAAGAGTTCGTAGCCTTGTGCACTACGTTAGCTCAAATATTGGAATGCGAAAGGGGTCGTAGCCTTTTATAAAATGTAATTACGAAATGCGACACCGCGTGTCGTACATCCCTGAAATATAGGGTAGCTAGAGTACGTTCTTCAAGATAGTTCGTAGTCTTTAACAAATAGCACGTGTTTTTAGCAAATATGCCACGGCGGCTGGATAATAGAGCACCAGAGTATAGGGTATAGCCGACTATGATCTCCTATACCATGCTCTATAGGTTAGCTCGAGCACGTTCTTCAGGGTTCTATAAAATGGCTCGTAGTCTTTTGCGAAATGGCCTGTGTTCTTTAGCAGATACACCACGGTGGCTGGGAAATTAGAGCGCTAGCGTATAGGGTATAGCCGACTATGACCTCCTATTGCATGTTCTGTTGGTTAGCTCGAGCATGGCATTCAGAGTTTTATAATATGGATCGTAGGTTTTTTATGAAATATATTAAATTCTGATTATATTAAAAATGAGCTCAAGTGACATCATCCTGATGACGGTAATGAGTATAAACTTATTACAAAAATTATCAAATTAACCTAGTTTAGAATCGCACTTACTGTGGAAAATATTATTCAGTAAACTTACAATACTTTTAGTGGACTTGATTTAATATGTTAGCCTTCTCACAAATTTCACAGCTTCTTACATATTCCTTCACTTATTCAGTCATTCATGACCGTATAAAGCTATTTGTTATTTAATATCGTAAGGTCCCGAAATTACTATCAGTCATTATGTCATAATGGTATTGTTGAATTTTATTTATGGTCTTTATATGACATAAATTTCAGGTAGTAAACTTCTTGTAAGTAATGTTATTCTATATACCTATAGACGTCTTAGTTGTATACCTTGACTATGACGTCACGGTTATAGTATTGGTTTTGCAACTAGTTTTTTCTACTTCTTGGTAAATTAATTACAAGAAAAGAAATAGATGAAAGCGCTTGTTATATTGTTCATATTTTATATAGAAGTCAAGTCTAATAGACGGGTTTTTAGGAAATATATACTTTGGATTCCATTATATTCAGATTTGATACTATAGATACATCAAGGGCTGTAAGAGCTGTATTAACCTAAACAAAGTAACATGTTTCATTGGGCCAGTGAACAATAATATGTCGGTAACATTGTTTTAAGTTGGGTTCGATTTCCAACTGACTCAATCACAAAAGCACCAGATAGGCCAATTGTTGGGCTAATGCTGAAGAACTAACGAAGAACCAGCGTGACGAATAACGTGTTGACGGTTATTAACATTTTGGAGATACATAAAGCAAAAGGCAAATCATGAATAATACGTTTAAACATGTGTTATGTTTAAACATAATACGTGTTCAGTGCTTATTTGTGTAACCAATAAACAACACATGGCGTTATGTATCCTTCAGTTGAGGAAATTAAAAATGACATTGGACACTGCTGATTCCTGTTCTACATTTAGAGCAAAAAGTTTCTGTCATTGCAACGTTCGCGCGGGCACAGATCCGTGCACAGAAAATGTATTGTGAAGAAGCTCAAGTGTATATTTCTTTGTAATATTTTGTATGTTTATAACACGTGTTATTAAAGGGTAACATGAATAAAACTTTTCTTCACTTTATGTTAACACATGCCATGTCTTAGTTCAGCAAATGAATATTGAACGTGTGATTCCTTAACGAAGCTTTCGTAGCCAAGTGGATAAAACACCAAATGAGAAGGTCGCGATTTCGATATCAGTGAAGACAAGATATTTTTGACTCTAAATGAAGACGGGAAAGTGAAGCACGTAGTGGAGTAAGGACAGAATAAAGCTCAAAATAATGTTTTTCCTTATAATTCGTAATTCCGTTTATTAAAACAGTAAACTTCCATATAGTTGGCGCAGCGTTGGGCATCGCTTTTAAGACCAACGTTATGGCCAACGCCCAAATAGTACATAGGATGAAACGCACTAAAACATTAATCTAACATTCAAACATACAATAAGATTTTCTTTGGCCGAACAAGATTTTGCTGCTTTGGAGATATCACAGTATACTTGCAGCAAGTTTACACCAAGTTTGAAATTGCAAGGCTACAAACTTGCTACAATCTTGCTGGTTGACAAATGCTAAATTTGCTAGAAATCTTGCACGTTATATTTGCTACCAAATTTGGACGCCAAACTTGCTACAATGCTTTCAGGACAGATTAGGTTAAAAAAACGTTGATAAACCAACATCGAGCCTGTGGCGAGAAAAGATTTCAGTCTACAAGGGAATTCGAACTCACATTATTCAGATTTGTTTGCCCTCCATTACTCTATCTAGTACACCACTGTTCGCCTATTGGATGAAGTACATTTTATTAGTACTTTTATGTTACGAAAATACTTTACGCAATAAAAATAATTATTTAGACCTTAATTCGAAACTGGTAAATCTTATTGATCCTGTGTTAGAATAGAGCTATGAAGAAGGCTCTTTCGTGACTTTTCCCAAGCGAGTCAAGTCAAGAATATCATAGTGATGTGTACTTTACAGTTCAGGCCGATGACACTTCTCAACTGGCTGCTAATTTCCCAGATAGCAGCTGCGCCTAATGAGAAGGAATCAGTGTGCCATGGCACTATCAGTGAATAAAGAATAAAACTTTTTATATTTCATATCTCATATCACATACAAGCACAGTTCTTCCTTACATTTATAAGCTGTTCCAATGCAACCTGTGACGTTCCACGCGACGATTCGTTACTCTCCAATTCACGTTGGGGCCAGCTAGTACATGACTTTCCCAAAAGCCTGAAAATGGTTTCTGAGTATGCGCATGACTAGAGAAAACTCTTCAGAGATATAGCAATATATGTGTCAGGTTGAAGGGTGGCTCGTGTTGAAAGAAACGGTAATAATATTAACGAAATGTATATAGATGTTTACTGCTATTTTATTCCCCAAATGGAATGTTTTTAACATAAATCAGGCCTTAACATAAATGATTAGAATGTGCTGATGGAAAGGGGGCTCTGAATGTAGAGTGACAATAATATTAATAAATATACAGCTTGTCACCTGTTTTCACAGTATTTCAACTGTTACTTCCCAGAAGAAGCGCTTTCAAGTGTTCTCATGTTTTGATGAGTTTGTAATATATAACGTTAAGTTAAATAAGGGTGGGGTTAAACGGAAGAGTGGCGTTTGTTGCTCCCTATTCTTCTAATAGGAATCAAACAAACCTCTGTAGCACTGCGAAGAAGAATACACTGATATGAATGTTAATGCATATGAGATGAAACCTGTGACACTACCTCTAATGTATATTTGATTGCCACAGTAAATCAGCATTGGTTGTGAAATAAAGTTCAGGAATTTGTTATTGATATTGCCTTAGAGCAGCACAAAATAAATAAAAAATATGCTTAGCTAGGGAAGAATTAAAAAAAATAATTGTGTTCGCCTGTTGTGGGGTAGTCTGCAGAATGGTATTTCTGTAGTGTGTGTAAGAGTAATATTCAGAGATGTACAGAACTTGATTTGCAAATTATATAACTGTTTTAGTGTCTTTACATAGATGAACAGGGACGTACGAAAGGGAGGGTTCTAAGGGTGCAGGTCATCTCCCGAAATTCCCACTTTTTTAAAATTTAGTCTAATCTTAGGATCTATTTTACATACCTTACACATAATCTACCCTCATATTGAAATTGGATTCCCCAAAACCCTTGGACCCCTCCTGAAATACATTCCTGCGTATGTGCGTGTACTCGAAGGTCAGAATATTAAAATAAAGCTTAAATGAGTTTCGTGTTATTTAAAGACAAAATTTTGCTTTTCCCATCCTTGTGTGTAAAATAAACGTATGTCAATAAAAAATCATAAAAGCGTATTTGCTGAATAAGAAAATCACCCCAATCTGTATATAAATAAATATTGTTTTATTCATATATGTATGTTCCAGGATGGAGTTACTGGTCTGCCACCAGGTGCTTCCCCAGGTGGCCAATAGGGGAATGCCGACAAGATATGGTGGATACCACAAATATTCTGGGATAGATCAAAATCAGTACTGCTGGCTTGCAGTTAGTAAAGGGATCTACAAGGGCTAGGGTAAGATAACCCCGTACAAAAATGTCATGCTGAGGAGAAGCAGCATCACCATTAGCATTCAAACGTTGAAGATGAATGACATCAGCAAGGTTCAGAGATGTGCAAAGGACGACGTCTTGATTGCCTGCCTTTACTGCAAGGTCGTTGAGCGGAAAACTCTACACCGCTAAATCATTTCACGAAATAGTAACAGATGATTCATGGATTTTGTTGGGGTAAAATATGTTGGTGGTATCCTAGCACCTTATTCGAATCTCCGGGCGTGGACTGTTTCGTGAGGCTCCAAGAACAGGATTAAAAAGGATCTTAGAATGAAAACCTTGAATGTACGATCGATATACAACCAGGTGGCGGTAGGCAAGACCGAGAATGCGGCCTGGACATATTTGCGATAATAGAAGTGCGTTGGGAGGGTCAAGATAGCATCCGACCGGCAAGTACATTTTCTACTATGGAGAAACACAGTCTCACGATTTTGGAACATGATTAGCCATTAAGAACAGTATCCTTCCGGCGGTTCAGAATATAGAGTTCGTCAACGAAAGACGTTACGAAACATACTCGATGGTGCAATACGGTTTTAATAAATATCTCACGATAACGACCGAGGTGTCTCACGATAACGACAAAGATACGTTTTACGAGAAGCTAGAAAGGTTGTTTGACAGATAACAGAAATATAATACGAAAATTGTGTTGGGTGATTTCAACGCTAAGGAAGGGAGGGAGGGAAAATATAGACCTAAAATAGGCAATTACAAACTTCACGAAATCACCAACGAGAATGGTGAAAGATTGATAACATTCGCGATCTCCAAAAACCTACAAGTAAAAAGCACATATTTCCAGCACAGAAACACTGAACTGCTGAACAAGACTATATTATACGCAAAAAATAAACTACATGTAACGTTTCGACCTTCTAGCAAAGATCCTCTTCAGACATAGAGTTTCGACCTTCTAGACCATCTTTGCTAGAAGGTCGAAATGTTACATGTAGTTTAATTTTTACGTATAATATAGTCTTGTTCAGCAGTTCAGTGTTTTTGATCTTAATTGCAAGACGTGCAACTATGTTTTGTTGTCACTTCCAGCACAGACATACACAAAGAAAGCAAAGGATCAAAAACAACTTAAATTCGAAGTTAAACGATTAGATAATCCAAGCGCAAAAGCAGACTACCAACTCGAAATCTCAATTAGGTTCGAAATCTTAGCCGACTTGAGTAGTAATAATGATGGAAGTAATAGTGAAATTGATGTAAGTATGTTGGATGCAATTATGATACAGTGAAAGGCGGACCGAAGAAACGTGTAGGTGAGAAGAAGCACGAAGAAACTAGCCTTGGTTTGATGAAGAATGCTTTAAACTGCATGAGGAACGAAAACAAGGAAGGCAGCAATGGCCAAGTAATAAAAGCGAAGCAAATGCCAACCACTACAGTAACGCGAAACGCAACGCCACAGGCGGGTTCAGAAACAAAAAGCGAGAATTTATGACGCAGAAGAGTCAGGAGATAGAGGAAAACGGGAAGACAAATAAAATACGAGGTCTATAAATAAGGATAAACTCGTTAAGAAAAGGTTACCAGCCAAGGTTAGGGATGATTACAACATGAACACGGAGATCTGTAGGCGGATTCGACTAAAATGGTCGATGGGTGGATTGGTTTTTTGGACAAACTTCTTAATGTACGCACCGGGGAACAACCAGAGAAAGTTGAACTCCACCGCAGAACCATGGATACCAGAACGATGAATTACAAAACTGAAGATTCTAGGTTTGGGTTTTAATCCAGGCATCAAAAATCCCTTTCCGTCACAGGATTGATGTTTAACAAGACAAGTTTGTAGTAAGTTTGGCGTACAAATTTAGTAGCAAATTTACTATCAATAGCAACTTCGTTGTAAGATTGTAGCAAGTTTGCAGGAATGCAATGCCACAAACCTTGTAAAGCTTACTCCAATTTGGATGCTATCTGGGTGGGTGGGTGGAAACTTTACGTCAGGCTGATATCATGGTAATATTGTATTATTAAATGTTTCAGATTACCAATCACTACGAGTTTATATAGAGTTCTCGAAGCTTTATACTTCTTCAACAATATACCATTACTAATTTTATAGTCATTATTTTTTTTTACTGTTGAATTTATCAAATATTCTTCAGTGTTGTTTCTCATATCTGATGTTCTTTGAAACACTTGCCCCAAAGTATTATTTCCAGACATTAACTGTAGATGAGTTTCTTTTGAGCAGATGAGTTCTTACTTGATTTACAATACCTCGACTTCGAAAGCATCGCGTGTGACTGTAGTATCAAAATACGTCGTATGAAAAGTTTTCGCATTAAGCTTTTGAAAAGAAGTCTGAGTTGCTTTCTAAAGGTTACTAAATGATTGAGAATGAAAACCACTATATCCGTATTAAAACGACATCTAAGTTCGACTGTTACATCATTGCGACATGGATATAACGGGTTTTGATACTACACACTTTTCTGTTATCGAGAATACATCCGCAACAAAGTTGTCATGCGATCTCACATGATGAACTTTGAAGTTAAATTCATAATTGTTCCTGCAAATGCCTGTATTTGAGCAATCTCTTTTCTTTCTAGATCTAACTGTCCTAATATCGGTTTACGGTCGAATTTGTTTACTGAAATACATTAATATCATGTCAAACACTTTACTCGACTGATAAATGATATTTCATGTATAGATCAAACTTTTTTCAGGTTCAGTTAATTTTTTTGTAAAGAGCTACAAGTCTCAATTCTCTGTGATATTCCCCTTGAGAATGGCAATCGGCCATTTATCTGATACTACCGGGTAATGTACAACAAATCGTTATGTAAACACGGAACTTTCAACAATACAGACTTCTTGAGCATATCTTTCAAATTTGTCTAATTCCTTCTGTCCTTTACTCCATTTGCATCTTGTTGTTAGTGGCATCAACTTGCTTGTAGGCGAGGGTCCCACTACCTGTCATTCTTGGATAAAACAGAAACAAGGTAAAATATTCCACGAATTTCAGAATTATCTCCTGATTTCTAGACAGTGGAAATTTTTAGCAGTTGTAACTCTTCTACATCAATTCAATTCCTTAACCATGCATGAAGAAACCAAAATACACTATTTTCTTGCAAAACGGCTTCTTATCGGGACAACTTGGTAGCCCGCTTTGTCTCCACCAAACAATATTGCTTCAAAGAGGACTTCTTTAGTTTTATGTGAAAACAGGATAACATCGAAACACGTTTTTATTCGGAGGTTATCCTGATTTCAAAGTGCCTTTCTCATCGCCCAAGCTAAACATTTGCACCAGTCCTAAATAATATATCATGTATTCCTGTGAGCCTATATCTGTTACACTTAGGGTTATCGCTCCATTTCATTTACCTATTGGGATATCAAAAAATGCTTTATTGAGATCGATACAAATAAACCATATTTTTTTTTTATTTTAGGGAAACGGCTTAGGCTCCAGATTATACATCACAAAGATGCTATTAATGATCGCCATGTTTGACATTACCTTTAAGGTATTTTTCATTTTTTTAAACCCAGAAGAGAAATTATCACATTCTTCGATTGTACTTTGTCTTAGCAAATAATCTACCACGTCCTTGAATAGTCCTCATTTATATCTTAGAAAAGTAAAAGGCTGTTCTTGGAATCTCTTGTCTTTCTTCACAAAATTCTTGCGTTCAGCCTTATCGCATACAACATCACAAAATTCTTTTTATTTCCTCCATAACTTTTCAAAATTTGCTTCAGTGATACGCTCATCTTCTTTTATAAGAAGCTCTTTTCTATCTTTACAGGACGATAGTACAAAAGTTTTGTTTTGTCGACTGAGTTGGAGTTTCATTTGTTTTCTTCGGAGGTCTGTAAATTTACACCGACATGAGGCTGCCAATTCATTAGGAATATAGCACAAAACGAGGACATACACTCTTCTTTATTCCTCGCAGATGACAGCCGGGGGTCACGGTTTGTTAGTAAGTGGAAACTTTTCGACAAAGAAATAATTCCGCTTACAAAGTGAATTCAGTTTCATGAATCAAAACTTAATGAATTAGAGTTAGTTTGCATAATGTTTTACAGAAGCTGCTTTTTCTAAAATCTTTGACGCATCCAACGCTGGATCGTTGTTCTTGGAAACTCCATACTTTCACTACCTTCATTATATTTGGCAAATATTCTATTTATTTTACAAACATACAGGTACAGTGAAAATGTAAATGTTATATGGCATCTTATTTAATTCCCATATCGAACACATTATCTCTCTCTTTTCTTCCAGTGCCTGAGGATAAAATAGTCAATGGCCACGTAGCTTCTCATGGCCAGTTCCCTCATCAGGCGCTACTGATTTTCGACGACAGTGTCTTTTGTGGAGGATCACTTATTTCTTCTGAATGGATTCTCACGGCAGGTCATTGTGGATATGGGTAAGATAACAATAAAAATTTAAACCTACACCACTAGGCACAACTAATTTAAGGATGTGGTATCACTGTTAGGAGAACATTTGAATTAGGTACGGGATGTTTACCGCACAGGTACCGTCAGGCATATTCTGTCGTGTGTCTTGTCTTGTTTTTTTACAGAATGTTGTTAAAATGAGAAGGTGTCTTTTTTATGTCAGTGCTACTTCAGATATTTATTTATTGGTGGAAGTATATTCTTTCTGCTAGGGACAATTTCTATATTTTATATTTTGCAGAAATTCTATTTCTTTCAATGATTTAAATGGGTGTATTTACAACTATGTTTCTTTTGAAGTAAATATAAGGATACATTATGATAATAAATTGAAGAATACAGGGAAGCAAGGGGTTTTGTTCAAGAAAGTGATTTATCGCAGTACGCATTTTAGATTCTAAGCATTTCATTTACTCCCTTGTGTTTAACATTCTAAAAGCGGTTATACCTTGGGCATTATAGGATTAAAAATTTCCTAGCGAAGCTATATTTGTTTGTCAAACTTCATTTTTTTTAAACAATAAGTATCTCCCCTTTTCTCTGTACCCTGCAATTACTTTTAATTTTCTACACTAGTTGATGAAATTCTATGGACGAGACATATAGTTTGGTGAAGTAGGTCCCGGCATGATTTCACCTTTTGACCACACTCATAGAAAGCAAACATGCTGACTTCTCGGCTGAGTCTGTGTCATGTTATCGTGAGCTGAATACTATTAATTATTTTTTTTGCCTTGTATTCGCATTACCACAGCCTTAGTTTTACAGGGCAATATAAAACAACAAATGTCGATAGATGGAAACATAAGTGAGCTCAAATAATTATTTTCGAACCACGGAACATTGCAGTACTATAATATAAAGCATCGATTAATTTTCTGTTTGCCTTTTATTCATGTTTTTCATAAAATGTTAATTTCTACATGCTGTTTCACTTTAAGGGTACGAATTTTAAATGAATCAGTTCAATAGATGAAAGTATAACCGTAATGTGCACTTAATATACTGGCAGAAGAAGAATCGAGGAGTCGAGCCAAACCAGTGAAAAAAAAATCAGAAATCGTTGTTTAGCCAGTATAAACTTAGTTTGCAAGGGAAATAATTATAATGTTTTAAAATTTCGAAGTAACTGTTAGAAAAGTTTCGAAGTCGCTGTTTTCTTACAAATAGAGATCTGAAACCTTGTAGTAAAATCCCGTGCGTAATAATTTGATGTAAATATTGTGGAAAATTTAATGGAATTTTTTTGATTTAAATAATATTTCAGTCGTACGACAGTGATAGCGTATCTGGGAGCTCAAAATTGGCAATCTACATCTGAGGAAGGACGAGTGATTGTTTCATCTGACGATATAACCATCCACGAAAACTACAACGGAAATACATTGAACAGTGACGTTTGTGTCATCAGACTTCCTGAATCACAACCTTGCAACGGTAGGTATAGTTTATTTGATTGTTTTGTAAATATAAATGAATAGAACACCTAAGTAATGTATTTACTTACTATATTAGTTTAAAAACTTTAATAATTCAATCTTTAAATACTCTGAACTTACATAATACTTTAATATAGTCGAATTGAGAAACTATTTAGGTAGATTCATGAAATAGTTTAAAGATATCAACAGCTGGAGATATAATTTCTTTCTAAAAATACTGGGAGATGCTTATTAGCACTAAAACGATAAAATATTCCTCTGAACATAAATATATTGAACATATCTAGTTTCTGATCGGGAGACGTTTAAAGGGGTGAGACCGTATAGTCACATGTAAGGTAATATCTCGTCTAATAATAAACAAAGGTACATGGACTGAACAAAATCAAAAACTTGTACTCAAGTAATTTATGATTAAGAAAGTGCATGAGATGATAGTTCTCCATGTAAGGGTTCATTGTAGAAAGTTACCTTGTAAAGTACACATGTGTACAAATTCCTTATAACATACATTCTCCAATTATGAATTCTTTACTTTTCTTTTAACGGAGTTGAAATTACATTGTTTCCTCTCCAATCAATAAGTGATTTGTAAATTGGGACCTACGAATATATTCCAATAAATAAAGATACGAAACAAATTGCAATCAATAAAACAAGTAAATATTGCAAGTTGCTACTTCCTTAATGTTTTTTGACATAAATGAAATATAATGATTATTGGCTTACTAAAATCTCCAATTCCTTTTATAGAACGAATAGTACCGTCTGCGTAGCTTAAAACACATTGAAAAATTAAAGAGTAGTTAAAAAGCTGCTATGAGCGTTATAGATCTACGGTATCGTATATAGTTTTACAACGACATGATACCATCTAAAAATATTCAGCTGATTGAACAATTTAAAAATTATATTGCATTCTGTTAACATCCTTAAATTCTAGAAAGTATTCTTGACAAATTTGGTACGAGCCCAGCATTGACCCAGCATAGGGCCAGTATGGGTCGACATTCTTAGATGAAATGTGCAGTAATTACAATTCAATAACTACTTCTATACAACTTTTTAAATGTGGAATAAAAATAATGTAGATGTGAATATACATTACGAATATAATATGCTGCGTGTAACTAGAAAACCTCCCACAATTCTTCCTAATTTTTAAACTGAAGTCCGCCCCACTGCATAATATTAATCACAGCATTATATAAACTTGGTATCTATATCTTAAATTTTCAGTTTCAGTTGATACATTTCGTACAGAACGTATATAGTCTGAATTCAATTTTAATATATCTTAGTAGAAGAAAATCGTTTCAGAAGCAAACCAGATACCACTGGGATTTTAAGAAACAATTAAAAAGAATGCGGTCCTTTGAAAGCATATCAGACACAAACACATAACTTTTTATAAAATATGTTGGCAATAGTGATACCGGAAGTGCTTAGGGAGGGGAATTCCGGCACTATTTTCCTATTATATGGAATAATGTTTGTTTCAAATTTGGTGCTCTTACCTCTATCGCAATGGAAGCAAATTGAGAAATTGAATTTTCGTAAAATGGGTTGAGAACAATGAGCCACTGAAGGAATCAAGACTTTACAACAAGATATTTCCAACGACATCTTGTGGTTCTCGAGATTTTTATACACGGACAGATGGACTGACGAACTGAGTGAGATTGTAGTCTTTTGATATAGCTTTCCTTAAGTATAATTTTAAAATACTACATTGAACTTAATACGGCATTTTGTCAAAAGACAAATAACTTCATGCATGGATTCGAATACTCTCCAGCGAAATTATAAAATTTAACTTGGAGGTCTCTTAACCAAATCCGCTACGATGCCAAGCTGAAAATGTCTGTATAAACACCAATAATGTCGAACATTGATACAGTACATGCTACTCATTTGATTCATTTCTAATATTGCAAATAAGTTTAAGATGTTTACACTTATTGAAGAGTCTTGTTTTAAAGCTAAAATCAACGATTTCATTAAGTAATGACTTTATACAATGTCTTTTTCTTGTTTACTGGCTTTAAACTTCCAAGTAAGTACTTCCGTTTATCGATGTTTATTCATACACTTACGCAGATTTAGGAAATCTCTTGTTTAATCCTGGATTAATGAAGAATATAGTTTAATGCAAAATTCACATGGCCTTCGATTACATGCTTTGTCCTTACGTAGTAATCAACAGTGTTTTATGCAACCGGACATTAATTAAGTGAATTTCGATATATTTGTAAGATAACTCCAAACAGAAAAGCCAAACTTTGAATCAATATAGTGGATTATCTTCATTGTTGTTCCCATATGTACTTACAGTGTGAGTTTCAATAAAACCGTTGATGTAATAACTTATCAAGATTTTTTTCATAATATACGACTACATCAATAATAATGTGAAATTATTAAATTTAGCAGTTCATTTTGTTCATGGAAACAATCTCTTTCATTTCAGATTATATATGTCCCATTGCTCTTCCTTGTGGTAATGATGACTATGCTGGTGAACCTGGAATAGTAAGTGGTTGGGGTCAAACGGCAGATAGTAAGTTCACAAAGATTGTTTTTACATTAAGCTAGATAAATGGATTAACATTTTTCTTAACATAATAATCTTGGTGAAATAGGAATGGACTACATATATATAACATACATAATATTTAAAACGTCCATTATGTTAAACAGATTTCTAAAGCCAGAAAAATAATTCAGGTTACGTAATTGAATACGATGAAGAAAAATCGTTGACTCTAAACTTAATCTAAACGTGAGAGCTTTTCTTTTACTACTAATATTTGTGTTATAACCTATGTCTTGCTGACGAGTTGCCGAGTATTTCGCATCATTATAAGATCTTCATCGTCCGTATTACCAGTGTGCGAATTAACGGGGGGATGCCCGGGATTTCCCCCTCTGACAAATAAGTTTCCCAACCTGACAAATTTATTTTTCGTCCCTGTCAGGGATAAATTTCTCCCTCCTAGAAGTGGTTTCGATCAAAATTAGATAGAAAATCGGAACATTTTTATTTGACAGAAGTTGAAACGATTTTCAAGGAGGTAACAATGGTATATGAACTTTTACTAACAGGTAAGAAGCCTATTTGGAAGCCATTTATTTTATGATGTTTATGAAGTAGCTTAATGTGAATGATTTAGCATGATTCGTTTGATTTAGTAACCTCCTATTGAAAAATGGGGACTCTGTCTCTCTCTCCACAGGTCTTGTGGTTATCATCACTGAATATTGATCGCGGGGTCCTGGGTTCGATTCCCGGATCTGCCAAAATATTTTTTCAAAGCGAGATAGTCTGGAACGGTACGCACCCAGCATCGTGATGCAATTGGAAAGCTGCTGTGAATAAAATACAGTGGCGATCAGAGTTGAGAGCTTCAGCTCTCCTCTCCCAACACATCCTGTCAGCGTACGAGCAGTAGAAGTCCTGTTGAAATCTGTGCGTTATGTTTTATCCCCCTGGATAAAATGTTTAATTCGCACACTGCGTAGTACCATGCTGTTAATAAAAATTATGTCTCTGTTCCATATGTATAATTATTAATGTTACTACTATTGATGCTACTTATTACGTAAGGTCATGCCAATCACCTGCTCATTTAAACATTTCACATCATCGAAACACGACAAAGATGTTCCTCGCTTTTAAACATTGTATCTATCCAATATAGATAATGAGAAAGGATAAAAATTTTGAATCTACAGAATACAGAATACTAACAAGATACTTAGAGAGCTTGTACCATCTGATCCCTACCTACTTAACTACATACGCACACGTACACTATTTTAATACATATCATGTTGAGAATTTAGCTGGATAAAGGACCATTCAAAACCGTTCATTTCAAATTGGTTGCTTGATCTACTCGGTCCAGTGTTGATTGCTGCTTGGGAGACTTGGGTTCGAGTTTCACAAATTTCTCGCGGTTTTATGTATTTTTTTCCTACCAACTTTAGATTTTCTCTTTGTTTGTATGCATAAATAATTCTTTTTTGCTTCATTTTGCATTTACAACAGTTTACATGATTGACGGAGAGCTACGGCACATATTCTGGTAACGGAAGTAATTCTTTGATTTATTTTAACCTTTGAATATATAAATTTAATGTGCCAATAGTGCACATCATAACACCCTGCATGTATTACCTAATTTAGAAAGCAACGTTAGATCACTTCTGAACCTACGTGGTTTGAATAAATATATACACAATGAGTCGGACAATATTAACAGAATGTTGGTAACTTACTGCGATTCAAGATACATTTCAAAGCTGGATGTCATTTTCTCATTTCCAGGTATTATTTTGGGATATTTGCAGGTCTTATACAACATTCAGGATAGGTAACGATCATTTCATTTGTGAGATTGCGCTACGGTAGGGTGAGTTGTCTACATTTATCTTGATATTGAATACGATGCTTGGCATAGTTACGAGTAACATGTTACAAATATAAGTGCAAATTTAAGCTAATTTACAAAAGGGTTTGATTAACACCTCAAAATGTTGAAAATCATTATCGAGACAGACGTTAACGGATAAAGTTTTAACAACAAAGTTAAGAAATGCAGGTTTGAACTTATTGAGATAATCTTCCTAAACCATATATATATATATAT
>JAGDQP010004796.1:57871-82594 GCA_022664845.1 Lepisma saccharinum
TATATATATATATAGATAGATAGATAGATAGATATAGATAGATATATTTGCAAATAGTATTACTATCTTAGCAGAGAAGAATGTATGTACAATGAAATATACTTGTCCTAACGCCAAGAAAGCTTGACAGAGTTGGTCGGTATATGTAATTAGTTTCAAAAATTTATTCTTAAGTATTCTGAAATAATAACGTTTCTATGCAAGTTAATGAGGAATGGTTGTAAGTGGAATTGGGGAAAGCATGAAGAGGAAGAAGTATTTCATCAATTGAAGGAGACGATAGTAACAGTCCAAGCTTTTGATCAACCTAATTTAGATAAGATGTTATATGTAGTAACAGATGCGTCTACAATCGGAATAGGGGATATGTCAGTAAACTTGATTTGAAGGATGAAGAATTATACAATATAGTAGTAGATTTTCGAAACCACACAAACAAAGGTATTCGGTGACAGGAATAGAGATTTTGGCAGATGCAAGCTGTGAAGAACTTTTCAGCAATGTCTTAAGGGAAAGGATTTCAGGATATATAATAACCATCAATATTTACAGTGTGTAAATAGTAATAAAACGTACATTAATAGTTTGAATAGGTGGGCAATGCAATTACGAGAACTGAAAGTTGAAGTTTGTACTATAAAGGAAAATTAATACTAAAGTCGACGCTTTAAGTAGAGTTCATGATGGGTAAGAAGATAAGAGCAATAATTTCGTAGGGCATTATATTCTTATCGATCTGGCAATAGCACCTAATAATGATCATGATGGGAAGGCTATAGATATTAGAAGACTAATTGAGCAGAGTAATAACAATAGTACTGCTTTATCGTATTGAAGAGGAGATCGAGTAGATATTGGGAAGTAGATCTCATAATAATATTGACTAAGCTAAAGAAACAGAAAAATTGGGATGTCCTAATGCCATAAGAGCTTAAAACTAAGACAATAAAGCAATAGCATGATGGTTTTGGTCACTTTGGACCAAGATAATGTACATAAGGATGAAGACATGAATATATTGGAATAAGATGGAAAGAATATTCGTAAATATGTTAAGTAATGATCAGTTGTAAGAGGAAAATGTAAGACTTATGCTTTTTGGTTTACATTATTTTCACAAGAAAATCACTTGGATTTATTTGATCACTGATATTTTAATAAAACCTGACAAACAGTTTTAAAATGTCTATGCAACCACAGCAGGGTTTTTACCGTGTAAATTCACTTATTTGCCGAGATCGGCCACTGAATAGCTGCATGCATTTGATATATTCTTGGGTATTTTAAGTTCAACTTGAATTAATAAATTAACAAAATGATTTACTTCGATCTTGGCATCATTGTAAGTTCTATTATCAATGTAAGGAACAACTCAAGGATAATGTGAATGCTTGTGTACTCATAGAAATGAAACTAAGGTTCAATAAGGAAAATTCAAAGTATGAAAGGGATATATTGAGAACAATGCATAACAGTAACATTATTACGAAAGACAGATTCCGTAATATATAAAGAATAGGGAATTAACATTGCACATCCATTGCACTGATTGCATACAATCTATTTGTTAGATTTTCTGAAGATATCCGTATTTGCATTATTATATTTTCTGTACGTAGAATATTTTGTTATAATTTTTTTGTAACATGCTGTTCAACCTATGTTAACTAAGGTCACCGGAGAAAACATAAATCCTCTCGCGTTATACGTTGTGATAAACTTGAGAGATTAACACCCGTATCCGACGAATAGCTGTATCATGTGTCACAAGGTTCAGTGATTGTTCAGAATTGATGGTGTGTAAAGGATTCTAGCTCCGAGATGTGAGTGGTGAAATGAGACAATTACATTTGAGGACATATTATAGTGTAAGGGACAGATGGTGTAAGGGACAGATGGTGTGAGTGTAAGGGAAATTACGAAGTTGTGGGTGTGCCAAGTCATACCCTTGTACATACCAACCACCTCTAGTAGACACATATCAGTCAACCAGTAATCATCGATCATAATTGAGGTTGCACTAACGAATCGTACCACAGTCGTGTGCCGCGTGTTGTGGCAGAGATCCGCTTCAAAGGTAGGGAAAAGCTTCTGCTAAAGACAATGTAGGTCCCTTGCAAACCATTTGGACAAGAACACACCTACGGTTAGTGTTATGAGCTGAAGGATCACTGATCATTGCTTCTTTTTTGTTATTTTATCTTTGATTATTTTCCTCTAGGAGTAAAAGAAAGAAAGACCGCAATGAAATATGCGCCTCTGTTTGGTATATTTCAGCAGATACACTGGTTCAATGTGATGAGAGTGAGATATTCTGCGTTATGTGTGGATTGAGTTGAAAGGTTGGCAGCTCACAGCTTTTCACTTTGTCTGATATTCGTATTGTCTAAGAAGTCTGTAATGGATTTCTTGGAACTTAGGTTCCCAATGGAATATAGTCGTTCGAAAGATGATCTTTGGGTTTGGCTTCTTGAATAAATTAGTGTTAAAAGAATTCCTTAACTATAAAGCGTACAACAATTGTATCAACTAATAACATGCATTATCTTAAATAATGCGGAAGCAGTGTTCATAATTTATCAGTGTGAGACCTAAAATAAATGAGTGAATTAACTCAGGTACGCGTAATCAATTAAATCCTAACCATAATATCTGTTTAGCCAAAAGTTGTTTTTTCTATTGCTCGTAAATAACGTAAGTACTGATGTAAAGTAGTGTTTAATGAATTGCCTAAATTGGAACTAAACAATTAAAACAGTTGTAAACAGATTATATTAGATTAGATACTTGCATTCGGAATACAGTAGAAGCTAGTTTGATCGCGATTTTCGGCAATCACGCTTTACTCCGCGTTATAGCTAAACCGCGTGTAATGTAGTGTAGTTTGAACTTGTGCAACTTGAAAACAGCCTTTTTTAACATTTTGAAACTTAGGCAATTGTACCAAATGGGGAAGCAAGCTGTTGTACAAAATGGGACTTACTACTTGTATCGAGATTATAAATAGCTATTTTCTGAAAGAATCAAAGCATTTTTCATTAACGACAGACAGAGGGTTTGTTTTGGAAAAGTTCAAAACTATTTTGCAATAATGTATCGAAACTAAATAACATTTTAATCAATTTTTAGAGTGTTTTATTTATTGAAGCCTTATCTTCCTATATTATTATCAGTGTTCTGAAAGGTTCTGCACTCATAAGGAGAGATCATAAGTTTATGTTAATGATTTTCGATGTGTGATGCAATTTACTAATGATTTGAATGGGCACCCCATTTCATCATACTTGTTGGAGAAAAAGACAAAAATTAACTATTAATGTAATTTACAGAAGAGACGAAAACAGCAATGACATATTTAACTGGGCCCGTGTGTAGCAGAAGGATTAAACTTTCATTGGAGCCTAAAAGCATTTAGATTAGTTGCTAAATGCTTTTAGGTAAATACGCATTAAAGTCAAGTAAAATTACACCACCCCGTTCTGACTAACTTCCCCCTACTGGGTCTGTCTGATCCTCTAACTTATTACTATAAATAGGTGAGTGATTTTTATGTATGTTTTGTGTTTCTGTAGTGCCAGTGCAGTGTTGTCTGCACATGTATTGAATGTGGCATGTTTTGCGAGCTTTCTAAAAGTGTAAATTATCTCACATTTAACAGATTATTTCGATCCTACTTTCATACGTAAACCTGATTCAATGTTGATGGATTCACGTTTACCTTAATTGAAGACCTGAATTGCAAAACATCCCAAGTCCACTTTTTTCGTATTTTCTATGTTTTTATTCGTCGGCATATATGTACCAAGAACTATCCACTTCCATAATATTGCATCCCAACTGCAACACTAAAACCTTTTTAATACAAATAAATTCAATGGAATAGAATAACATCTCAAGTACTTGGACTGTTTTTTGTTCCTCCTGAAAAAATGTACTGCGGTGGAATGGGATGTTTTCCAATTCAGGTCTTTAATTTTGACCTGCCAGAGATCTATTATTTATTTATTTATTTATTGACAGAACACAAGAGATACGCAAATACAGTAACAGTGTTTAAGAAGAAAGAAATTAGTATTATTACCTTATAATTTAACCCAGTGATTTAATTACAGCGTTATAGACTGTGCTGATCCTCCATATTGCTGACCTAATTACGTTTGCTCTAGAATTATCTGTATATTACAATTTTGGACGCGAGTCTGACCGGTTGGAACTCGAACCTTCAGGCATTAAAGTAATTGAGAACAATCTATTTTGTTATGAAATAGTTTATAGAGGAATATCATCCATGCTGCATTCTTCTATAATCAAGGCACATAAAATTGAATTTGATGCCGAGTGAGTAGGAATTTTCGCTCTGGGGAAGCTCCTTGTACGTTAAATATATTAGAAAGCTAATTTGAACCCTTTCAACCTGAAGGATGTTGGCTTTGGTATGTAGACTACATGCTAGGTTTGCGTATTCCAAGTTGGAACGAATATGCGAATAAATTAATATTTGAATAGATTTTGGCTTTAATGCACAAACAATTTGCAATAATAAAGCCGAAGTTCCTGCATGCACCATTTACTATATTTCCATGTGATAATCAAACGTTAACTTGAAATCATTCAGAACATCTAGGTCTTTTACAGTTTCCGAGGTAGGGAAGATGGCTCTACCAATCAAGTACGAAAAATGAATCAGGTTCCTCTTTCCTCTATAAGTCATAACTGAACATTTGTTAACATTTAGCAAATTATTCTTACACCACTTAGTAACATTATGGATGTCATTTTGAAGTAGTTGACCTTCTTCGGGCGAGGCAATGGAAACATAAAATGTAAACTAATCCACAAAGATCCGTTTATTGTAGTTCCTAATATAGTCTGGGATATCAATTACATATAAAATAAATAGGAAAAGGATTCAGTTTTGAACCGTGTAGCACTGCCGATAATTGAGCGCACCTCTTGTAGACGCCTCTTGATATATGTTCTCTAGGTATAACGAGAAAAGTCTAACTGGTTGCGGAATAAAATTGAACATATCCAATATTTTGTAGTACAATGGGATCGTGATTGAACTTATCGAAGGTTTTAGAGAAATCAGTGTAAATGCTATGAACGCTGTAATCTCCCTTCTCTTCTCTGTCCAGAGTATAAGCAATGGAATCTGTTTTTTGAGTAAGATTTATTACATGATTAAAGGTGCGTTGATACTAAATGGACTCGAACGGTTTGGCAATGAAATTTAGGACGGTCACAATTTTGGACTTACACTTCTGCTAGTACCAGACTTACGAATGATATATTATTTTGCAATTATTAGGAAATTCGGAGGTTTTGATATTTTGTGTTTTATATACAACAAAATATTGAGAGGTAACAAAATTATTCATTATATCTTTTTACAAATTAGTCAGATACGCCAATCAATCCCATGAATTTCTTCGATTTCAAGCGTTTGATCCTTTCCCGACTTCTTCTACCTGTATGTTGAAGGAGAGCGCAGCTACGGTATTTCCACAAGAGACGTTCCACTTCTGAAACAAATATACATTTCCGCAAATTGGATCAGTGCCATTGCAGCGTTATTTTTCAATCATTTTAGTTTGATTTTCATTTTAGTTAAATTTTTGTTATACTAATTTCATTTTATTTGGAATTGATTCACAGAAGATATATTTTGAATCCATCATCTTTCTTACCAAAGTTTTGTTACAATTTCTGGATAATTCAGAATTGAATTTAATTTAATAAACTTGGGATTTATTTTCTAACAATATTCTAAATCTTTTCCAAGAACCGGGATTGAGGGGACTGTGGAACGTCATTAGTGACTCGAACTTGTATCCCACGGCGTTGTATTTTCTGATTCCGAATATGTATGGATTTTGGTTTATTTATGAAAGGACAATTCTGAATATGGCTATTCAACAAACGTTTACTACGCTATTAGATATATTTCAGTCTAACTGTTTGCCTGGAGTGTTCATTTTCCACTTTACATGTTTTCATTAAATAGCTGACAAAAAGAGATATTGAAATTATGATGTCTTAGAAAGTAAGTGTTTGACAAGTAAAGTTCTCGCGCATTTCATAAACTTTGCAAAAGAAGATTTATCTAGATCCAAACAATTTTAAATGACCAAAATCGGAGATATTGACATAGAAAATTAAGGTTTTTGGAAGGAAGTGTAATTTACATCCTGAGGAATCCTATTCATAATTATTTGAGATTTAACCATTGTCTTCATTATTATTACTAGTCAATAGAACGAGCAGGTTGTTAACTACTTCGTTGCTATTCTCGGTTCCTTATTGTTTACCGATCTGTTGTTTAATGGCTGATGACTAATGGCTGTGCCATAAGTAACAGGTTTATAAACAGGATTTTCCTTCATAGAAATTATCTACAACATTTATAGAAAGATAGAAAATCATAATCTTAGGATTAGACACCTATGGCATGGAAACACTCATTATAATTGGGAAACAACGCTTCTACATTATTATCTATCTATATAGTTACAGCGTATCTACAGTTTGTTACTATTCTGACTTAGAAAGATCTTCCATTAACCCCTTTGACCATTTCTCTTTCCCTCGCAATCGTCTGAAAGCGTCTTACTGAAATGATCAACATGATATTTCATCTTTCTGCTTTTCCACAGTTTAAATAAAGTTTAAAAATTGGCTCCCGAGAAGTGAGGAAAATGCATTTAAAAGTTTGGCAAAAGCAGGGCTACCCATTATTCCGTCTGTGCTTTTCGAACCCGAAAAATTGCAAACATTGCAGGCTAGTGGTGGAGAAAATGAATTTTCGAAAATTGATTTTTATGTGCGTGTTTATATTTTCTTGCCGAATTATCGAGTTTGTATCACTCTTCAGCGTTAATATGATACTTATTTCAGTCATGAGTAAAATATATATATATATATAAATATTTTCGTACGGGACAAATTTGATATTTATATTTATTTGGAACATAAATTTAAGTTTGAACTGTATTTATTTGGTGTTGTTTCAGTTGATGTAACAAAATATTAGAAATCTCTAATTTACATAGCTTTCTTTTAACTTTTCTCGCAAAACTTTCGGTACTCTGCGCGGTGGCCTAGCCACAGGCACAGCATAATCTCTTATGCTAATCGAACATTTTGTTTTGAAGGTACCTAACCCTTCAAATAAATCTTGATTTATTTTGATGAATTCTTCTTTGCTGGTAACTTGATGCCGTGCCTGTGCAAAATTTACATTTTCGCGATTTACTAAGTTAAATTTCGCACAGCCATCTAGGGCTAGTATTGGCTCTAGTTTCTTGTTTCTCTCATTTATGACTACAAAACACAAGGTCCCATCTTTGCTGCATACCTTATAAATTAATGACGTTGTACCTAATACACTTATTTGCGACCCTCCATATGCTTCAAGCACAATTTTCGACAATTTTAACGTATGACGTTGCTTAATAAGCTTGTAAATATAATATGGTAAGATGCCTATGGACGCTCCTGTGATAAACTTAAAATCTACATCTGTGTTATCGACTACAATTTTCTGCAACCATTCTTTTCTATTACTTGTATTACTATTTTCCGATTTCAATTTTGCACTTGATGATTCTTGTGACGTGTTCTATACCATGCTGTACAATGCCTTTTGTACAAGTATTGTAATGCTCAAAAGAATGAAAATAAATCTAATCTAATCTATAAATACCACACGTAATAACTTTCTGCTCTGCACTTTCATTTGTTGGTACTTTGTACTTTCTACCCTTACACTTTGGATGGCTCGGGTATTGTACCATCTGTACTTACACTTGCTGCTGTAAGAATTTGCGACTTGTTATTACACGTCATAGCACTTCTTTTTTCGGAATTTGTCACTTGCACAGATGCTACATGGAATCACTTTCATTTCCTGCTACTGTATGCACTTCATATTAGATTTTTTTTTGCTTCTACACAAAACTGCAAAATGATTTAGTTTGCCACACGTATTGCACTTTTTCGTATGCAGGACATATGCCTCTTGCATGGCTTATGTTGCACTTTTTACAAGCACAGCAGAGTCCAAAAATATCGGCCTAATGTGGACCGAAGGGTGACCGAGTTTATGAAAATGCCGGGTTATCGGGAATGGGGTTAAAAACTAATAAGTACGAGTGTTCCCTCAGAAAATACAGTACTGTACTTGTATGTTTTGTTCGCTTGAGAATACAACAGAGAATAAACTGACCAAATACCCTTAAACGAAGGAAAAATACGTACTTTATGAAGGCATAGAACCTTTACTACATGAAAATGAAAATTAATGAATACACAGTGTTCAGACGCCAGACACGTGGTGGAGTGGGAGTGTGACGCGAGACAAAAGAATGCGGGACCTTGAACGGGTCTGCGTTCGGAGTTTCTTCGCCCTGTCAGGGTGTGGCAGTTATCCGTACTGCCGGGTTATCGAGTGCCGAGTTTTCGGGACTCTACTGTAATATGGTCATTGTCAAAATTACATGTTGTTTTCCGTAATGCATATTGTCTTGAACCGGACTGCATCTGATGAAGAAGATTGCACTTGTTTCGACTTCCGGTTAGCACATTGACTTCTGTTACATTTGAATGTTGCAAAACCTCTGCATCGTACTTTCCTAGCTCCGCTGCACGACTCATTTCGACTGCTTTTTGTAGATTGAGGTCAAAAACACTAAGTTGACGCTCTTTGAGATTCAAATTTTGTACCCTCATTACTATACTATCACAAAGCATGGTTGAACGTTCAGGAAACTCTCAGAGTGTACTCAGCTTATTTAAGTCAGTTAAAAAGCTGTCGAAGGATTCGCTCTCTCTTTGCTTCTGTCTGTATTTCCTTGAATCGTTCGATGACAACTTTTTTCTTGGGCTTCGCATAATCTTTGAATACCACGACCTCGTAAAAGTCACGTGTTTTGCTCTTCACCCAAATTAAACGTATTGAACACTGTCACGACCTCCTTGCCCAATAAATTTATAATATGCTTCCCGGACATCTTTCGGCTTAAAATATATTCCAGTAGCTTTCTCACATATATCAAAGTTCTGTTTGGACTGTCTCCAATTATCACTCACTTTTCTCTCCAAGGACAGAGGTTTTCGTGGCTTGAGACCTTCCATGGTAGGCATACTTGCACTTTAGCTTCTATGCAAGCTAACACACGTACTAACTGTATCTTCTAGAAGTACTTTTGACATTCCGTACTTTATCTTCTTTCATAGGTTTCAGTCAGTATTATGAGGTTACTTTTTACTCTATAAGGACATGTTTCATTTGATGTGGCTGCGCCATGTTTCATTTGATGCTGTTGTGTGCAGATATTAATTATTATCTAATCAATAGTAGTCATGCACTAAGCTAACTTACGTGTGTTTCATTTGGCGACCATCTTAAAACTCCTACATTAAAATGACATCTACATTCGATTATGAATCGCATACAATCGATTACTACAAATCACCCAGATATATTATCAGTGATGTAGCCAAGTGGGTGGAACCTGGGCACATACCTCCCTTACGACTCGACCTTTTTTTATTTGCCGGGCACATAGCATTTTCTCGAGCGATTAATTAGTTTTTCAAAACAATCTTACTTTAACATGTACAGAATTTTTACATTTCCCTGTTGATTATTAATAAAGTATGCATAACTTTTACACCCTAACATCTTTATTTATCAACTTTAAAAATAATTCAATGTTTTGTTTTCAATAAGCTGTAAGCAGTGCGAATATGTCCTATTTTCTTGTCTTTTGTCCCGAAATGGAAGTCATAGTAATGGCTGGTATTCAATTTTAGTAGTAGGCTCCTTCTTCACAACTATATTGTGTGCTGGGATTTCGGAACAACGGACCTTTGCCTATAACCATTTGCGAGGAAGGCAATCTTATATATTAAATATGTAAATAAAAAAGCAGATATGAGCGAAGCAGAATTCGATTTTCTGGTTAAAAAATAAGTGGAAAAATCGTCTGCAATGAGTGTCCTCGTTCAGATATTGATGGCTTGATTCATTCCTCAGAATATATCCGAATGTCTACAAGCTGCTGCAGATTATCGTGACTGAACCTATGAACAACGTGTACACCTGAACGTTGCTTTTCAAGTTTGAGGATAGTTAAATCATCAGCTTGTCAGTGAACAAAGACATTGAAATCAACGTAAAATATCTTCTGTCTGCTCGCCAGAGACAAATGTCGGCTGAAAATTGCGCTGTAAAAGTGATCACAAAATCAAAGATCAACATACAAATAAAGGTTATATTATTACTGTGATTACGATTGTTGACTTAGTTGCTGTGGATGAGATTGAATCTTTGTTCACATATGTACAAGTTATTATTCAACGAGTTTACAAAAGTTAGTCTACGAGAAGCCAGCACCTCTTCAGATATCCTGGACGCGGGCCTACCTTCCCGAGTAATATTTCAAACAAACCTTATATTGCTCCTTAAAAATTTGGAAATTAACAATAAAACATACATTTTAGAGTTGTTTACAGTACTTCATGGTCTGGATGTCAAGGACATTAGTTAACGTTTGCATTATTCTTTTACGATTTAGGGTAGCTTTAGTGTCTGACCACGGAATTTTATCAGACAACTTTCATTCTATTTTGATATCTCAGGGCATATTTCATATTTGTCGAGTGGCTTTCTGTCTCGGGGGCTTACGGACCCCTGGTTTAGAGGACAAGCATTCATTCATTTATCTTAAGCTTCAAAAACAATCAAAATTTTAACCACCTTGCGAACATCTTTGATCTTTCCGATGTTTTAAAAGTAAATAATCAGAAATCAGCTTGCTTTGATGCAAAAATAGAAACAAGAATTGTTAATATAAATATGTTGTTCAAGTATGTACAAATATTAAATATTATTCAATTGTTTTTAGTGCATCACAAGTTTTAAAACCCCAAGAATCATGCAGGAGGCTATTAGAATTGTCTATGCAGGTGAATCTGTAAGAACAGCTTCTTAGGAGAATATTTTTTGTATGAATAAAAACGAGTTCTTACTGAACGTAAAATCAATTATACACCCTCCATTCCAAAAGAAACCGAACGTTTTAAAAAAACAAAAAAACAATGTACATTTTGGAACAAATCATTTTTATTAATCAATGTATTCCCCTTCTGCATCGATACACATATTTGCACGCTCCAACAAGTTGTCAAACGACTTCTCCATGTCCTTTATTGGAATGGTCTTTAGGACGGCGGTCGTCGCCTTCTCAATGGCTTCAATCGATGCGTGCCACTTCCTTTCATCGCCAAATGCAGTTTCGGGAACAGATAGAAATCGCACGGAGCGAGATCTGGTGAATAGGGCGGATGATACAAACGAATAATGTGATTTTTGACCAAAAATTCAGTTACAAGTCGCGAACGATGTGATGGTGCATTATCGTCCAAAAGAGTCCAACTGCCGATTTCTCGATATTCGGGCCGAATACGACGAATTCTTGCCAGCAAACGCTTCATGACGCCCAAGTAAAACTCTCCAGTGACTGTCTGGCCGGGCTGAACAAATTCTTTGTGGATAATTCCTTTTGAATCGTAAAAACAAATCAGCATCACCTTAACTTTTGACTTCACCAAGCGACTTTTTTTGGGTGGTCCTTCATCCGGCGCTCTCCATTCAGCACTTTGCCGCTTTGTTTCGGGCTCATATTCAAAACACCACGTCTCGTCACCAGTTACAATCGATTTCAAGAAGTTTCGATCCTGCCGAGCACTTTTAACAATGTCTTTGCAACGCGCAATTCGATCAACTTTTTGGTCTTCGGTGAGTTTGTGTGGTACAAACCGCGAATTAACCTTCTTAAGGCCCAAAACTTCGGTCAAAATGCGGTATGCGGTTGTTTGAGGAATGCCTAATTCCATTTCAATAACTTTCACCGACGCTTTTTTGTTATGTTTGATGAATTCACGCACTTTTTCGATGTTTTCTTCCGATAATCCGGTTCTGGGACGGCCTGATCTTTCGTCATCATCCAGTGTCTCTCTACCCGATTTGAATCGCCTGAACCACTCGTAAACTTGCGTACGGGATAGACACTCATCACCATATGCATTTTGTAGCATTTGGTGCGTTTCAGTAAAAGGTTTACCCAGTTTAACACAAAACTCAATTGCAGCTCGTTGTTTGAAACTCATTTTCCGACCGATGTACACAACACACTGACAGTTGAAACGCAATAACTTTGTTGCCGTGCATCCAAATGTCATGACATTTATACCAGTTGTCAATGAGGGACTACGCCATCTACCGGTAAAATATTACAACAGATGGCACTAGTGGTACTATTTGTTTTCAAAAGTTCGGTTTCTTTCGGAATGGAGGGTGTAGATTATTATTATTATCGTTGTTCTTAATATTATTGTGAGTATAGTTACTCAGCCTTTCTCTTCTATCATTCTGGATTGGTATTCGTTAATTATTTTTGTAAGCAGCTCTTAAATTGTCTGAGTACCGAAATGCTTGATACCCTAACGAGAATAAAAAACCCGAAACCATGCGTACCAAGTGAAAAAAGCGTGTTAACCACTCTGTTAAGGACTGCAGGGCTGCAGTCGAGAGTATAAGACGGTATACGCCGTATACCCTGTAGCTAAATTTACTAATTAAGGTATACCTTCTGGTGCAGTGTCTGCACTTTCTATTTTCGCTTGGTTTATATTTATTTAATGGTAATTATTCCATTGAACTTCTTACGATAAAATATATTTTGGTTTAAAATTTTCTGCATATTTTTAGTAGAAGTTAGATTATTTCATCCATATATTAAACGTAAACATGAGCCTGAAGTTAACGGAAGCATGGTCTCCAATTGAAGTTTCACGGAACTTAGCGTATGGCCTGTGAAGAATTGAGTAATACAGCATTCGTCATATGCATATGAGACAGAGAGAGAAAGAGTTTATCTCTGCCCGTCCCTTAACAAAGTTCTGGCTACGAGCCTGTAGATTAGTACAATATGCTACAACAATATGTACTTACTTTTTAGTTGTTATACATTGACAGTAAGGTTGCTTTCTCCTTGGCACTGAGGTTGAGACAAAAAAGTCGTTTAGCTAAACTACACTTTAAAGTCCATTTGCTAAACACTTGATTCTTTTCGTTCGCTCCTAAACTTTTGTAGAGGGCGTTAGGCAGTATCATATCATAAAAACGGAGCTCAGTTTGTTAGTGACTGCTATGAAAAAAACAGGATAATTCAAACTGTAAATTATTAGAAAATGAATGTAAATTCAAAATTTCGAAAATTTCATGAGTTTTGAGCTACTTCAGAAGAGCTATCCTAAATAAAAGGTTTCTGCGTTATAATATTTGATAATCAAAACTCAATATCCGCACCTTCAAAATATAACCAATCATTTGTAGGACTAATTAAATAAAGAAATGCGAATACACAGAAATAAGAATCCCTTTCCCTAAATAAAATGCTCTCGAGAGAGTTATTCATAATTTTAAATTGAATATTTTTTTTACATTTTCAAGCGCTTCACTAACTCTTTCTTACAAAACATACAAGCTACATCACTATTTCTTTGTATAAGCGGTACGCACGACTTTCCTTTCTCACATTTTTCCCTGTTTCATAGGCATATAGATAACAAAATGTATATGTATGTAATATGTGCCACTGGTTCGAGTAGATTCTATCACCGATCTTGGTGTGACCATAAAGTCCAACCTCTTATTTGATATACACATTAAGCGTATTATTAGTGATGCTTTTAGGAATCTCGGGTTTGTAATGAAACAAGGAAGCGACTTCTCGAATATTGATGTCTTAAAAACTTTATATATAGCGTATGTTCGGTCGAAGTTAGAATATGCTGCAGTAGTATGGCATCTTAATACAAAGAAGAACACACCGGAAATTATACAATCTTAATTTGTTTGCTTTTTAACATCCTAAATTCGAAAATTACTAGGGTCTAGTAAACAAGTACTCATTACAATCTCTGGAAAATAGAAGATTTAATTTTCTACTATCCTTCCTACCCAAACTAGTAAAATTCACTCAGAAAAAAAATATTATCTCAAATAAGGTTTCACATCCCGCAAAGAGTTACTCGACCTCGTAATGTAGTCTTCGACCTCCCACCCCAAAGGACCAACGTATTAGATATGTCGCCTATTAGGAGAATGTGCTCATTACATAATTGTATTCTTAAAGCATGTCCAGAATTAGACATTTGATATAAATACAAGTGAATTTCATTGTTATATAAAGTAATGAATTATTTTTACAGAATGTCACCACAAAGCATCAAATATGAATATATACAGTATTTTGTAGAATGTATCACATGTACAATGAACACCTAAACTAGGTACATAACCTGTTGTGTTTAATAAATAAATATTACAGGTTACTAAACGGTGTTTAAGTCCATGCAAGAAAAGTTGGTGTATCTGAGAATTTTTCTTGCAAGAAGTAGGTAAGTGACATCACCTTAGATCCACATGTTCTACATAAACTAAAATGTCTCAGTAAGTATAGTATATAGCCAAAAAAGTAGATTGGCCAAGTTATCTAGTACGAGTTACGAACCTCTAGCGTCTCTATTTCGTGTCCTGCTCTTCTTACGGTCACCGTTCTTGATTCTATGTATTACTCTTAGTCCAACAAATCATGTGCCTCAAAAGAACAAAACCAGATAGCAAGCAAAACTTACATCAAACTTGTATCAGACTTGCGGTTTAAGAGAAGCAAACTTGCAGCAGACTTCCATTGCAAATCTGCTAGTTTGCAGCAAGTTTAATGCTAACCTCCAACTTCCGCAATTCGAACTTGCAGTGAGGCTGCTTGCAAGTTTGCATTGCAAGCCATCTTCAAACGTTTAACTTGCGCTGCAAGTATGTGTATGTTTGCATTACGCCTGCTGGAAGTGTTTCATTTGCACTTCGGAACGGTATTCAAAGCAGTACGGGCATAATGCGGTATTCAAAGCATTTGCGACGTATATATGCTCCTAGGTTGATTTACAAACAAGTAGGTCATGTACATGTAAAGCAAACTTGCTGTGTGCCAGCGATGCAAGGAAAATCTAGCAAGTAAAAATCAATTTTATGTGTGCATATTACTTTCTCTAAAACCTGCTGCAGGTGTGTAGTGCACAGAAAGTCTACCAAGTCAAAATCAAGTATAGTGAAGATTTTCAACAAACCAACATGGTATCTGGCAATGGCGTCACTTATAATGAGAGCTCCAGGTACAAAAAGTCATTGGGAACACATATTAACTGCCTTTAATACTACAAACGCTTAATGCATACAAGTTTATGGTGCAGGAAGATTAGTTAATGTAGGAAGTTCTGTAAAGAAGGCAAAGTGTCATTGAGGAATGTCATAACAAAGCAAATCTGGATAACGCAAAGAAAGTGTGAACAATATTAACATATTAGAAATGTAATGTGAGAACATCCTTCTTCCTCAAATTTCGAGGAATGAGAGTTGTGATGATGAATAAACACCAAATATCTTTTACAGATTGAAAATAAGACCTCTTTAACAGGTTAGTGAAAATATCCTGGCTTTTCTGATCTGTATGAAAATACACCACCTTTTGAAGGGCACTCTAGTCTAACTTACCTTCTAAATATTAAATTACATAACTACGAGAAATTTCTAATTTATTAATGGCACTTAATGCGCTTTCCCAGTGACTTTTCCTACGCGGAATTCTCTTTACATGTGGTGGCACTATGCTTTTGATACATATGGAATACATAGGAATACACTGGACTACAAGGAACACATAGAATCAATAACGATGATCGTAAGTAGAGCAGGACCCGATATAATGCTTGAAAACCTCCTGGTCCTCTATGGACCATAACTCGCACTCGATATATTTGGTGAAATCTAATATTTTGGCATTATACTATATTCAACGAGTCCTTTCTATTAATGTACAACATGTGGAGGTTAGGTGGTGTTACTTCCCTGTTGCTCCTTGTGAGTCTGTGGACGCTGTCTCAAAAATGAACTTTTTAATTACAAAATTGCATATCTTATATAAAGAAAACTGAATTTCAAGAACTTTGTTGGTAAAGGTGTTATTTTCCCCTTACGTAACATTTAAAGTGGATAAAAGTTTAATTAGCAGTTTAATCATGAAGATTATGATAAACATTCACGGTGGATGGGAGAATAAACATTGAAAACATAAAAGTCGCATTTATATTTTCTCTCGCACTGGGGATTTTCCCGGTCCACATCACTAATACACAACAGACAGAGGAAATTACTTCAAGTGCTTTGAAAGAGAAATACAGTGATTAGTTGCATGATTCTTTTTAGCTAGTAATTGTAGATGTCATAAGTTCTACTTTTGGATTTCGCTAGGAATCAGTCAATAGTGAGGGTGCAACATAGATTTATGCAAGGTTCCACAGAGAACCATTTTGAAATGAAACATTCGGTGTGTAACACAGAAAAATATGGGAAATCGGTTACTTATTTGCTGCTAAACGAACATCAGTCTGTTTGACGAGACTCATCACAGGTAAGTAAGATATATGTTTAAACATTAAGACTACCAAAAATATCTTTCAGGAGGAAATGTTCTCGCAAAAGATTTACTTGAAATGACTTCAACAAGTTTGTAAATTTTTGTTTTCGTTCTCGTTCCAGCTAATCCTTCTATCAGCAATGAACTGATGTACGTGGAATTACCAATTATCACAAACAACGAATGTCGTGATTATTACGCTGATGTCTTGATCACTGAGGGAACATTATGCGCCAGTGGTACAGGAATAAAAGGAACATGTTTCGTAAGTATTTATCTTTATGCTGAGCTTGTGTTTGCATTGTCGAATTAATGTATGTATGTATTTAATAATGATACAGATGTATCACTGTAGAAAACAAATAGGTATAAAGGACATTTCGAAAGCCTCCAGTACGCCTTCAAGCATCACTTCTATTATCAATGTGTTGTTACAAGAGACAGGGCATGTCTGTTGTCACTTTAGTTACTGCAGACGTTACTGTAGTAATTTTTGCAGAAAACTCATCAACATTGGTATCAGTGTTAACACCTGCATTTTTAGAAAGACCCAGAGGGAAATCCTAATAGTGTAATGTAGGGGGAACGTTATGATCGTGCTATAGTGCCAAATGGTACCATGTGGCGTTGCCATTTGGTAACGAAACTAAGTGAATAAAATTTGCGGTGCTTTCCTATTACTTATATATTTTAATACGCATTTTTATATGCACATAACCTCCGACTTTAACAGGTAAGTGTGTTAGGTATAAAGGCGAAAGTCGATCATGGCTTCCTAAATTTATTTTTGTTCACTGTTAAATCACAGCCCGTAGCCCCTTCTTCAACAATGTAACTTATCGACTTTAATCAAATGAATCTAGTTTAAGTGCTACTTATCTCATGCAATGAGTTCAAACATTTCATAACCCAAAGCAATATGTGATGCAGCTGTTCTCTACTGGAAGAAGGAGAGGATGTTTAGTGCTTAAACCGATGTACTTTGCCTGCCCACATCAAAGATGACAAACAGATGTAAAGCTCAGCGATAGTGTTCTCAGTTTAAAACGGCAATACGACAATCGTGAGTGAGTATGCGTTTTATTTTATTCGTAAAGTTCTCCTTAATACCTAAATTAGAAACCTAAACTTTAAATTGGATTCCGAAACACTGTGTTTAATCCTTATGGGACATTGAAAAAGAAACCCTTTCATTACATGAATGTGAGTGAAATGCATAAACTATCAAAAACATTCACTATTGCAGTCACCGTTAAACTGGCAACAAAGGATAATGGATGTGGAATTAACATTATTGGCATATTCTACATTAAATTCGTATTACGTCACCAGGCTATTAACCTTTTGTAACTTTTTATTCTGGCATAATAACCATTTAAACTGACGGTGTGGCTTTGGTACTTTTAGTACCCTGCATCGCCTCGTCTTGGTTTCATACGTGTGGAGATATAGTTTTTCATGGAGTAATATCTATATATCTTATACCATCTTTCAATAGATTTAAACATATAACGTTCGTTGGTGTCTAAATTGGATTTCCTGCTAATCCCGAAGATGCTCGCTCAATAGGCAAGCAATTTGAAGGCCGATTTACCAACAAATAGTGGCACCAATATGAAGGCAATCGTGGAGCAAGAGAGCGGTGTGTGAACAGAGAAAATCCTATTGAAAATGGATCCTTACAGACCCTCCAATAAATGTGATACGATGTACCAGGATCTCCTGAATGCACTACGTTGCCGTTACTTTCCCTCTGTTAACTACAAAGGTAAATTGACAATTATATCATAAATTTCACAGGACAATACAACTAGTCTTCACACAACGACGAGTTGAATTCACCCATAAATTCTGGATTTGAGAATACAGTTCTCCCCGTAAATTCAAATACGGTGTCCATCCGTGATTAGAGAAACGGCGGATTGATAATTGAATATAATGCCTTCTATCGGATGCCACTCTTTCTTCTCATAACGTCAAAAGACTCCACCAATGTTAGGATGTTAGTGGGGAACTAGATATGAAACATCAAGAATAAAAGTTACTAGATATTCATCGGGGGTGATACTTAAATCTCCATATACACTTCCATAGAACTGTGAAAAGGATGCAGTCAAGTAGATTGGAACCGACAATGTTCAAAGTTCAGTGCGGTCCATGCATTTTCATAAACATTTTTGAGTAGGCTATTTTAATGCGATTGTGGTACCTTCCGCCGGGCTCTGACGATCCCTTCCCCTGGCACGAAAGATCCATTTCACAACAGTAAAAACTTACTTGGAAATATCACAAGCTGGAAAAACGTTTGATTTCAATTAATATATTCCGATGGTTGTTCATCAACATCATAGTCACGAATTGAAATTATTCCTTTCCATTTGATGCATATATAGGAATACAATGAGGAGTTATATCTTTACCGAACTGATTAATAAAAACCTTGAGGGCTACATAATTGACCTCAACAATAACGCAAAATTGCCAAAGTTCATTATCTGAAAACTATTCCTATTCGACAAATTGGCTTGAAACTTCTGGCATCAAATTTTTATGTATCAGTGTGTTAAAAGATTATTCTTCTGTTAGCTCAGCATTGCAATATATTTCTACCTCACTGTGCCATGATGTGAATCCATGTGTGCATACCAAACAAGGTTTTCCTCTTAAGAATCATTTTCGATCTCCTTTTTGGAACGAATTTCCGCATGAGATGCTACCACACCTGTAATTTCGTTGCAGAAAGTACTGAGACTAACCTCAAACTGCCTTAGCAGTTCCGTCTTTTGAATGCACCGCAATTAGTTTTCGGATAATGTTCTAAGTTATTCTGTGAAGCACATGATTAAAGATTCATTTATTATATTTAATTGACGTTTGCGTTGATAGTATTATATTAGTCTTAACGGATGTTATTGTTTTTCTCTGTAGGGTGACAGTGGTGGACCACTCACTGTTCGAGATGTCCTAGTTGGCATTGTATCCTTTGTACCTGAAATTGGATGTGGAACTGGAGGTCCCACAGGATATGGTAGGGTCACCTATTTCAGAGACTGGATTTACGATCATACTGGAGTAGAATGTAGTGTTGCAAATCAAATCGAGTTGAAAAGTGTTGTTCTACTGTTTAGTGTTTTGATGTACCAATTTGTAACATCTTTTCTTTAAATAAGTTTAATGTGAACAATGCTTTGCAGAAAAGGTTTGAATAAGTTACATTGACCATAGGAGGACGACATAAGTTTTTACTAACAAAAATAGAATGTACAAACGATGAAATATATAACATTTGTGGATGAAAAAATTCAAGAACTTAATTGTATTTAATTGTAACGTATTTGTATTTTGTATGTTATCTATTAACATTAGTTGAAAATTTTCGTTTTCAAATCTTTCTTAAAGAAAATGAAGCTTTTTTATACGCAAGAACATAAATCGAATCCAATTAAACAACGTGTTTTCAAGTATTCTAACACGTAAAATAGAATTTTGATTCAGTTTAGATGGGACGACTTTACATGCCTGAAATCCCCTTGCGCCACCCGTGATAACACTCACGAGACTGAACTGTATAGCTCGGCATCGCAATTTCAAATACAGAAGGTGTCGCCACAGGTGCGAGGCCTGAATGTTGTTCTAGACCAGATTACATATTTTCCAAATACTATAAACAGTGCAGTGGTGTGACGTCGTGAACCAATGTCTCTCTTCAATAAACGAATGCACAAATGCCCACCGGAGACTGGACAATGACTAACGAAAACGAGTTGTCACGGATGTCCGTCTCAGCCTTTATTCTGCTGTAGTAAGTGATAGAAGATCTAGTAGTATAGCTGGCGCCTTCTCCATTTGGATTCAGACGTAAGATTGCTTCACAGCACACAAACGAACGATGTCTTCATAGTAAAAGTTATCCATGATATCTATTTGGAAGTATTTCCCATCGAACTTTGCATTTTTCTCCCCTCGAAAAATAGCGAATGTGCTACGGACACAAAAAACAGCCACTAGCATGTACCCCTGCGATAATTTTCAGGGTTTTGCTGGACGAAATTCAAATACTCTTGTCCTCTCGGTCTGTAAAAAATTGTGTGCTGTTTCTTGACGCCATCCAGGTAGATAAGGGCTTCGTCTAGAGTAATCACCCACTGCTTCTTATCCCTGCAACGTAACGCTCGTACAATGTTCTGGCGTTTGGTGACCCTTCCTTGAATTACATTTCTTCAAGACGTGACCATATGTTTTATGTGCGAGTTCGAATAACATAGTGTATTAATTTCTGCGCTATAATGTGGATTGGGACGTACATGCATTGCAGCCTGCGCTGCGTTTGTAGATTTGCTTCCATTATACCATAGCGGACGGTCTGGTCTGGTCGTACACACTGTCTCTTTATTTGTGCAAACAAAGCGCTTCCCGAGAGAATCCAATTTTGTGTTTTTCAGTAATGCACCACAGACGCATCTTGATGATATTTAGTCCTTTGGTTTTATACCGCTGTAATATTCTTCAGAGATTTTACCTTCTTCGGAAAGTGCAATTATGTATCCTTGCCATATATCACGAATTTTCGATACCATACTTTCAGCCCACCTCTGCATAACTGTGGCGCTGTATACTGGAATAAAATCAAGGAAAAAACCGTCCCATCTTGACTGAACCAAGTAAACTGGAGAAAATTTTAAACAAAATTAATACACACTTTATATGAAAATTGAAATATTCACTATTTGTTAGTGAATAAAGAAATACTTCTTAGAACTTCTCACCAAATTATTTATCTCAATAAAAGGTAAGGTGTCTTAAGCCATCTACATGATTTGACATATTTCTTACACGAAATCAAATTAAACTTTAAAATATGTAGTAAAATCTTGTCTTGGTTTGCGTAAAGTATGTAGTCATAACAGAGAAAACTATCAAAGTTCCGGATATTGAATCTTTGTTTCAATAAATTAATTCGTATTTGTTAAAACATCAGTCATGAGAACTACAAATGTGGGGAAGTAGATAACAATATGCTCTAAATTTAAACCGCATTTTTAACAGCACTTGTACAGTGATAACCTATTGTTGTATGATTAGAATGTTGATGTCATGGTCGGAATGCTGAAATCAGTAAAGAACAATGCTTATTTACAGATACTTGTGCATTTGTGTAATGTACATGATGTGGATTTTTAATGTGCATGACTGAAGTCGTTTTAACAAATACAAATTTAGATGTTCATCAGCCATCTGGGGTATTTCCATGAAACTTAGAAAGCACGTATAGAACAACAGACTGTACTATTCTATGTGCTTGTTGGAACAGTGTTCCGAATGTGCGAACATTACCCTAGACGCAAGGAAACTGATAGGTTTTCCAGGATAGACAGCAGTTAAGTTTAACTCAAGACAACGGAATATTAGATGAGGTTAGCTAAATATATCTAAACGTTCTTCGGAAGTGTATGTGTAGACACTACTGAAGTACTACGAGGAGTGTAGTGACTATACTTTAGATATGAAAGGGTATGCTGCTAAAGTTCTTTAGGATGTCAATGACTACGACGGAGTACTACATTCTGATTAAGCCGAGTCGTCTCTGAAATGTAAACCACTCGTGAAAGATGAGAGGTCGTATTCTATGGGTTTGCCAGGATAAGCTTTGAAAAATGTATCATTCGAGCGAAAGAAATAATTTAATTTTCCTTGAGGAAAGAATAATGAGTCGCTTGGAAAAAATATCATCGAGTATATCAAAATTCGCAATGCTCCAGAAAAGAACGTGCTAGTATGTGTGGAAGAACAATCAGGAATAATATACCGAAGGATAGTGTGTATAATTACATAAATGACGTACGAGAAATCGTTAGGAAGAAAACGTTTGAAGACTTCTTACATATTTGCGTTAACCATATGAAAGTTAATGAACTTGTGCTTCGGCAATGGAACGTACAAGTTTCTGTAAACATCCAATTACTGTATTTCAGAACATAAAACATTAACTTTCAAATTTCGAAAGTCTTACAAGATCACGAGTCGACTAATGACATGTATGACGTCAAAACCGACTTCAAGTGGCTACTTAATGATAGGAACGTATTTCAATCTTTTATTTCAGAAACCCACTAACACCCATCTGTGAAACATGACTGATAGTGGGTTTCGGAAATAAACGATTGATTTGAGATTAATGCAAAGCCAAGATCTCCAACAAAAGATGGCAGCACTATATCCGTATATGTCTAATTTTTATTGTTGCACGAAATTTCAATGCTGCTTCTACAAATTCAAGCCGAGAGATTACAAATTTTCAGGAAAGAAAGTCCAAAACTAATGTAAGAGTTCTATTCGTGCCGATTTTTTGTTTTCTTTCTTGTTCGTTCTTGAAATCGTTGCATTGTTGTTATGGATATCCAAACCTATAACAATGAAGATCTTTCAATAGTGAACAAGAAAGAAAATAAAAACATCGGCACGGATAGAACTCTTAAACTAGTTATGAACTTTCTTCCCTGAAAGTTTCACCTCTCTCGGTCTGAATTTGTAGGAGAAGCATTGAAATTTCGTGCAACGATAAAAATTCATTAGACATATACGGATATAGTGCTGTCATCTTTTGTTGGATTATTTGGCTTTGCATTAACTAAGCTATTGTTACAGCAAGAGAACTGAATTAATTAGATGTGTTTTGCTATCTCCCTTAATGTTCAAGCACTCTCCTTCTATATCCCATATGTCAGGGATTCCCAACCTTTTTTAACTTGTGGAACTCCTGTGGCTAATAATTTATCCATGTCCCCTTAGTTTATTTTGCCGTACATGGTGCAATAAAAGTAAATATCATAAGTATAAAAAATGATTATCAACCAGTACGAGTGAAGTATCCTATTCCAGATATTTTATACATAATTACAATTTGTTTGGTAATAAGTTGAAGACTACTGAAATTATCTTTAAACTGATTTCACCGTTGCACTTGTAAGACTCTTCGGGTTCAAATTAATGTCGCATGACTATGTTCATATTCAAAGAAACTGACCGGTGTCCAATATGGCGTATTTCAAGAAAGCGGACATGTCGCTTCTACAGCGCGAAATGTTGAACACCTCTCACATAACATCGCAATATTACTAATGTTGTACCATCTTAGTTTGGCAGCTAACAGAACATATTTGGCCTTTAGAAAGACCCTTTATAACCGCAGTTCAGTTATAGGAGGGTACCGTTTTGAAACCGACCTCCCAAAACTAGAGGGACGTCCTTGTACAACGTTGTGGTTCATAATGAGAGAAGGAAATGAAGCACTGTAGTGCACAAATGTCGAATGTTGGAGAGGGGCTATATTTTGTGGTACCTGATCAACGTTGCCACCATTTTGAAATCTGCCATATTGGATGGAGATAATTTTATTTCGAATAGAATGTTAGTAATTCCAGGTAACAGATTTGTCCTATATGTTTGGTGTCGTATATTTTTACTGAAATTTACCGCTTAATATATGAATGGACCCTAAGAATAGGTTTGTTTCTAGCAAACTAAAAGGGAAAGGAGCATCGTAGTACATAAATGTATAATGCTAGAGAGGGGCTACATTTTGGAGTACATTGAAATCTGTCACGCTGGATGGAGTACGGATAGAGTGTTTTTTTAAACGCCAAGTGGATCGTGTGACATATCAAACAACATACGAATGATCTCAGAAAGCATTGCAGGTGTTAGATTTGATCTACATGTTACAGTATCGGAATTATCTTCACAAAAGTTTCCAGTTCATTGCTACATGATATTTTTATTTATTCAGCAGCACCTTAACTCCGACACCGTAACATGTAGACCAAATATTACACACGGAATGACTTCCTGGGAACATTCTCGTGTTGATAAATATGTTGCATGATACATTTGCAATTTAAAAAAATCTCCGTCCAATATGGCGGATTTTAAGCTGGCGGCTACTTTGATCAGGTACTCCACAATGTACTTCCGACTAGTGACAGGATGAGCACACGAGGCCGAGCCATTGTCTCGCATGCGCATTACTCCTTAACAGTAAATATTACTTTCAAGCAGGTGCTTCCAGTTGCAAATTTAGCGTATTGGTAACATGTCAGAAAGCTAATGCAAGGAAGCCGGTATCGAAACCTGGTGTAGTTTTTTATTGTTTTTTTTAAATTCAAATAACTTTTCTTTTATC